>JAOUQT010258944.1:0-17142 GCA_025769995.1 Xyliphius kryptos | reverse complement strand
TAGTAGTAGTAGTAGTTGTAGAAGTATAATATAATAATAATAATAATAATAATAATAATAATAATAATAATAATAATAATAGGGTAATTTGAATGCATTTTTGTTAATAATAATCATAATAAAAAAATAACAGATTATGAATAATAATTACATATCTATCATAAAGCACAGGTCCTGTATTATTAAGAAAACCTGTTTTTAGCCTGGCGAGGTGATTTAACACTTTTAAAACAACTGGAATCATGAGCGTTACTGTAAATTAAAAGCTAAATAATATTCCTGAGTGTTATTAAAGGCTTAAACAACGCTGTGTGTATGATATTATATTTGAAAATGATGTGGGGGGAGACATTCATTTTTATAAATACCCAGCTACGTGTGGACTAGTCTCAAAAATGCTGTTTATTTAGAAAATTAATATTCCAAAACAGAAACATTTATTCAGTCTAATAATGCTTATTTGTTTCATCTGGATACGAGGGTGAATAAGCAATATATGAATTAGCAATGTGCAGCATTAATGATCAACATGCAAGAACAAATGAAGTCAGTGGACACCCCTGGTGATGAAACACAAACTAGTTCTTAAAACACTTGTCTTTCAAATGAAGGACACAGCATCATATTATGGTGAAAAGTAAAACACGACTTCTTTTAAACAGACCAGACATTTTTGCATACAAATGAGCATGCTTTGCTTCGTGGTGTCATCTGACATTGCAGAGACACCCTCGTTACAGATCAGGGATGTGGGCTTTGCATTAATAAAACTGATTGGAAAATATCTCGCCCGCAGCCATACTTAATTGCTGACCCCTGCCTTATTGCTTTTATAAAATGTTTACAAACACATTACCCCGTCATGGCTGGGTTGTTGTCATTCCCAAAGACTTCCATTTTCTTATAATACTGCTGACAGTTGACTGTGGAATATTTAGGTGCGAAGAAATTTCACGACTGGATTTGTTGCACTAATACAGTTCCACGCTGGAATTCACTAAGCTCCGGAGAGTGACCCATTATTTCACAATGTTTGTGAAAACAGTCTGCATGCCTAGGTTCTTGATTTTTTTTACACATCATGGCAGTGATTGGAATACCTGATTCTGATCATTTGGATGAACAAATGCTTTTGGCAACATAATGTATATCCCTCCAAAACAATAGTGAGAAATCAGTGTTCCTGAACTTTGAATTTCTAATCATTTACAATTTTTTTGCAAGCACAGGCTGCTCAATAAAAAAAAGGAGAACATTAAAGACAATACATACCTTCAGTTGGGGGTATTTCAGTTGATTTAGCATTAGATGAAGTCTTTTCCTGTGACTGAAGTTGAGGGATTTCCTTTGGAACCATATTATCTGGTATAGCCAAGGAGCCACCACAGATTGCCAGTTGCAACAAGGTCCGTGCCAGTTTGTCTCCGTTTACATATGTGAGAAAGTCCTGAACTCGCTGCATATACAAAAAACACACCAACATGAAAGGAAAGAAACATAAAAGTTTAGAAATTTTAATTGATTTGATTGAATCATTAATGTAAAATACATAATTGTATTGATTTAAGAAAACATTTATAATAAACTGTAATTTCTTAACACATTGTAGTCCATTATTTAATTCAGATGCTCTGAAGAAGCTGGATATTTATGTATGTACACATTGTATGTACACAATGTATGTACACATTGCATGTTTAGCAAGGTTTAGGAATAAAGATCAGAGTGCAGGCAGACCTTTGTGCAGACCATTACCCCTTTCGTCAAAATTGGACACGATGAGATAATTACTAATGCTTATTGACTAAAACCAAAACCAGTTATTCAGTGTTTATGCAAACACCTAAACAATATGTCAAGGAGTTTGAATAATGCAGCCGCCTTCCGTAAGTGACTCATTTTAAACAGAAATTTGAATCTGTTAGATTCAATACCTACAAATCTGCTTAAACACCTCCTCCCACATATTACAGAGCCTTTATTAAATACCTTAAATCCATACCTTAAAATAGGCTATGTCCCCAAAAACCTAAAATTTGCAATCATTAAACCACTACTTAAAAACCCCAACTTGGATCCTCTAATTCTAAACTACAGGCCAATATTTATTCTTTCTTTTGTCTCTAAAATCTTGGAAAAAAATTGTGTTCAACCAACTGAATCGCCATCTTCTATATAATAACATTCATGAAGTTTATCAGTCAGGTTTCAGGTCTCACCATAGCTCTGAGACAGAATTAATAAAAGTAGTTAATGATTTATTATGGTTCTCTGATAATAACCAGATCTCTTTCCTTGTCTTATTAGATCTTAGTGCAGCTTTTGATGCTATAGATCATAGCATCTTACTGGATAGATTAAAAAACACCGTAGGCATTGCAGAATCTGCACTTCAGTGGTTTAAATCCTATCTGACAGAGCAATATCAGTTTACAATCAATATGTGTTAACAATCAATGTTCTGACCTTGCAAGAGTAAACTGGGGTCCACAAGGGTCAGTTCTGGGACCAATTCTGATTAGGATCTCTCCTTTACTAAACACTAACAATATCACTAGAAGATTTCGACATTTAGAAGCTAAGAAATATCCTCTACTTTCAAGATGCAGAGAAACTAATTCACGCTTTTATAACCTCAAGGTTAGATTATTGTAATTCACTTCTGACAGGATGTCCTAATAAAGCATTACATAAACTACAACTTGTTCAAAATGCTGCAGCTAGAGTTTTAAATAGAATCAGAAAGTTTGGTCATATCAGCCCTGTGTTATCAAACCTGCCCTGGCTAACAGATAAATTTCGCATCGATTTTATTAATAACATAAAATTCTACATAATAAGGCTCCACAGTTCTGAGTGAACTCTTTAATTATATAAACCAACACACAAACATCGATCTCAAGGTGCAGGCTTACTTTTAGTTCCTAGAATTAATACAGTTACTGCTGGTGGAAGAGTGTTCTACCACAGGCTCCTCAACTTTGGAATAGCCTTCCAGTTACTTTTTGTGATTCTGAATCAATAACAATCTTTAAAAGTAGATTAAAAACACATCTGTTTACATTTGCGTTTACTTATTTCTCTGTAGATAAAGGTGTTGATCTCAGGTTTGGCTGTGTTGGGTTGGTAATCTGGGATCTCTGCTGGCATTTCACCTCCTCACCCTGCTCATTATTTGTAGGTGTGTGACGTTGAAATGATGCTATTCCAGGAGTCCCTCTCAACTTAGTAGAGTCTGCAGTATCTGCTACTTTTAGTTCTGCTGCTCTAGTCAGTTATGCCGAAGTCACATGCTGTACTGTGTGCCAATCATACTACAGTACATGTATTACATAATTGCGGTGCTTCATTAGCTCTAATTGTGTATCGTATGTTTTTCTGAGGTGGCGTATTGAGGTGTCCCAGTCTACTCATCTATGGCACTGCCGGAGCACTGTGGATACAATGATTATGAAAAGTTAAATGGACTTCTGTTGAACTGACAGCGTTGCAGTCCTGAAGGATGGACTCATATAGTTTATATTATTTTTTACTATTGTTTAATTTGGACACTTATGTACTATATGGACACACATGGACTGATCTATACACAATCTGTACGTGGCTGTCCTACACTGATGCTGCCTGGCCCTCAAGAAGAATGAGTCCCCCACTGAGCCTTGGTTCTCCCAAGGTTTTTTGCTAAAAAGTAACATCATAACAGGGAGTTTTTTCTTGCCACTAATGCCTCGACTTGCTCTTTGGGGGTTTAGGCTTTGAACTCTGTAAAGCTGCTTTGTCACAGCACACTGTTGTAAAAAGCGCTATATAAATAAAGTACTTGCATTACTTGAATTTTACAGCACCCATCCTTCTCCCATTATATTTTAGAAGCAATATGAATTCATTCTTTTTTTTAGCCTGATCTATGTGCATCCAAATTCAGCATTTTATTATTCATTAGAACAATTATTTATGTTCATAATTAAATTTTTTTATTATGCATTTTTTTTCTTTTCAAAGCCAAATAGGGAAAAAAATAAAAAAGCTTTTTTTTTTCCAATTATGCAAGTTAACTGCCTTATTAAGATCTGTTTTCAAAGAATAATTTAAAAATGGCCCCATAACAGATTTTAGTTATTCTAATTTAAGTTTATTCTACAGTAAAAAATGTGTATTTGAATAAGTGAATTCAGTCAAAGACTTAAAAGCTGATGTGGGATGACGCATAACTTGTTGATGTAAAATTTGTTGTTTTTTTGTTTTTTGCAATTCAAGGACAATATTGTGCAATTTTGGTGTAGTGTACAGAGGTTTTCATAGTCTTCCTGTTGTATTATATGTTTTATACATAACTATACATTTTTTTTTTACAAAGAGATGCCGTTGTATATAAATACACTCCAGATCAAACTCTTAAGACCAGTTAAAAAAATTGCAAGAATTTGTATTTTGCACTATTGGATCTTAAAAAGGTTTGAAGTAGAGCTTCACAATGCTAAATGAAGAAATCAGAGCAAGAGACAAAAACCTTTGAGCAGACAATTTTTTTAAAAGCTGCATTTACACTCAAACATGATTTGTTCAGCTGATCAAAAGTTTAAGACCATAGTTTTTAAAAGCCAAAATATGCACAAAAATTTGGATTCCATGTAATTTTCTGTCAAGTAGTTACACTGTCAAGACCTCCTGAAGGCAAAAGCAAAAAAGCTTACTGACTTTGGACGGGGCAGAATTATTGAGCTGCATAAGCAAGGCCTCTCACAATGTGCAATCACTGCTGAGGTTGGATGCAATAAAACAGTCATTTTGCATTTTTGAAATGATCCCATTCGTTATGGAACAAAAAAGTCAAGTGGTAGACACACAAAAAATAATAATAAGGATTGGTTAGGCCATTATTGGTACTGACTGCAGCCCAATGCACATCGGACGACATCTGTGAGAGAAGGGCTTCAGAAACAAAAAACGTCTTCAAAGACGTCTTCTTCAACGTCACAAAATTGCCCATTTGGACTTTGCAAGGGCGCACCAAACATGGGACATTTAAAAATGTGGAGATGTTGCAGCAGGCATCCCTCATGGCTAAAGGTATTTGTCTTTGTGCTAATTACTGGGTTTTTCAACAGAACAATCCTGAAGTTCACAATGTCCGTCTGAATAAGGACTTCTTCCAGGAGAATAATCACTCTTTTGGACCATCCTGTGTGTTCCCCTGATCTAAATCCGATGGAGAACATTTGGGAATGGATGGCAAGGGAAGTTTACAAAAAATGGACATCCGTTCCAGACAGTGGATGCCCTTCGTAAAGACATCTTCAACAAAAACACTTGCATCAAGCATGCCTAAACGATTGTTTGAAGTAATCAACAAGAATGGTGAAGCTACTCATTACTGAGTCCTTTTGTTGACACTAATTTCAGTTTTGAGAGAGTTTTGTTTTTTTTAGCTATAGTATTAAACTGATTAGCTGATAAGCAAATTTCAATTAAATTGTGTTCAATAAATTCCCTGCTCAATTTTTTTTTTCTCTTGCACCAATTTCTTCTTTTAGCATTGTGAAGCTCTACTTTCTTGAGATACAATAGTGCAAAATGCAAATTCTTGCAATTTTTTGACTTTTCTTAAGCTTTTCATCAGGAGTCTATATAACTTAAATATACTGTATATTAAACTTTTAACTTTTTTTTACTTACTGTCCCTTCGCTAATGTGAATTCAGGTGTGCCATCGGAAAATTTCACTTAATTGGTCAAAAAATATTTTGTCACTACAAATGATTTCGCATTGTTGAGTTTCTGTGCCAGAAACTCTGACTAAGTAATTAACCCCTTCGACCATGCACCGGCCCTCGGTCTGATTGGTATTTTAACTAGCATTTCTTTTTTCGTCTTTGTCATAACACATCATCATATACACCATTTTAAAGTTGAAAAAGTTCAACATGTATAGCATATAACCCAATCTATAATTTTAATATTATAACAGTAATGTCTTAAACAAATTTATGTGTTTGTATAATACAAGCACTTTACCTTTTTTAAATCCATTACATAACAAGTAGATTATATTGTTGGAATATGGGTAAAATATTAGCTTTTAATGGTATGCAAATGTGCATTTGTATAAATTATTCCTCTGTTTTTCCTTTGCATTATGGTTTACATGCACACAATTTATTTTTTCCGCTTGGTATTTTTACGAGTTAATACCACCAACTTTTGTTAATTCCTACTTAGCTAATCATTTAAAGCATGACATAAAAACTAAAAACAGAGAAAGGCTAAGAGCAGTTGAGGAAGAGCTTTGTGTGTGCCTCTCTTCAAACCCTGCCAGGATATCAACTTTGTGTTCATCTAAACAGGCACAGGTTTCATACTAAGGAAATTCAGAAATTATTTTGTCTTTATATATGCTGCTTTAAGATACAATGTGTCATTTAGTAAGTTTTTTGGATGGTGGTGCCCCACAGGATTTTTTTTTTATGTAAGAAAATGTGCCGTGGCTCAAAAAAGGTGGCTCAAAAAACATAGCAATAAAACCTTATCTTACCTTATCTTAAAGTGGTAAACCTATCATTCTGAATAAATGGCTAGGACAAAACAAACTAACAACTATGTGAGCATAAATGTTATCTAGCTTATTGCTTCACAGCATGTAACATTTACCGTATTGCCTCAAATTAAGCCCTAACATGCCCAACAATAAACCAAATAGATTTCCTACAACAACTAGTTTTTAAAATCAAGCTAGATAGCTGTAATTATTGGACATTTATCAATGCTTTTATTTCTAATTTACCTTGTTCATTCTTTGATTAAAGATGCCCAGAGCATTGGTAAATATTTCCATGACCGCATCAGCTGCGGTCATGCTGGCATATTTCTTCCTGAGCTCCAGGTTGCCTGAGGGGAAATAAAGAGGCGCTCCTTGTGCAGGCTCCATCACATTTTTTTTAATCTTATATAGTCTGCTCTGCACCTCCTCCTCAATCTCCTTCTGTATTGCCTCTTTTGCTTTGTCCATGCAAGCACGCTCACAGTTTGATGCCTTTGAAAGCGTCTGCAGTTAAAAAAAACAAATGGAAATCTGAACAATTGTAAAGTCTTTTTGTACTTGGTGATTTGATGGCTTACTGAAATTGGTAGCCCAACACTCTGAATCCTAATGCCAAGAGCATATGGTGTTTCACAATTGTATTGATCAGCAAGGTGCTTCATCAACTCAGTGAGATCAACTCTGTCCTGGCGGTGTCTTCTAAGGTAACTGCGAAGACTCTGCAAAAAAAGGAAATAATTTAGCTAAGTTTTGAAGCAAATAATCTCTGCAAAACTATAAATTTCTTAGCTAATTTAAATTAGCTAAAGTAGCTAATTTAATTCCAACAATTAGTGGAATAAACAACTATCCGTTCATCCGTTATCTTCCGCTTGTCCAAGGTTCGGGTCACGGAGGCAGCAGCCTAAGCAGAGAGGCTCAGACCTCCTTCTCCCCAGCCACCTCTACCAGCTGAACTGGGGGGATTACGAGGAGTTCCCAGGCCAGCTGGAAGATGTAAACTTTCCAGCATGTCCTGGGTCTTCCCCGAGGTCTCCTTCCAGTTGGACTTCCCTGGGGAAGCGCTTAGGTGGCATCCTTAACAGATGCCTAAATCACCTCAACTGGCTCCTTTCGACGCGCAGGAGTAGCAGCTTTACTCCGAGTTTCTACCAAATGAATGAGCTTCTCACCCTATCTCTAAGGGACAGCCCAAACACCCTGCGACAAAAACCTATTTCAGCTGCTTGTATTCGCGATCTCGTTCTTTCAGTCATTAATATATAACTATATATAACAACATAACATAACTATATACACTACTGCTAAAAAGTTTGGGATCACAGTGAAATTTTCTTGTTTTGAATGGAAACAAGATTATGAAATAAAGAAAGTAAACAGGACATGCAGACATTGTCAGAGTATGAAATAGTGATTTTATTGTGAATGATCTGTGATCATGATTGCCTTCATCAATGAAGCCATCTCTTGCAGCAATTACAGCCTGGCAGACGCTAGGAATTCTACCTGTCAACTTTTTGAGGTAATCTGATGTGATTTTACCCCATGCTTCCTGTAGCATCTCACAGAACATGGATTGGCTTGATGCAGTCTTCCTCCGTACAATATGGTAAAGCTGCTCCCACAACAGCTCAATACAGTTCAGATCCGGAGATTGTACTGGCCAGTCCATTACACTTAGAATTCTGGCTTACTACTTATTTCTTAAATATTGCAGACACAATTTGGAGGTGTGTTTAAGGTCATTATCCTGTTGTGGGATAAAATTTAATTTTTACAATTGAGAAAGGGTGTCCTAACAACCAATCCCAATAATATCCTTAACTTGAACTGGCGGCCATACCAGGAGATTCAAGCAGAGGACTGAGAATTGCTAATAATAGGACTATATGCAAAATAAGCCTCAATACAAAATAGGCTTTAATACAAATATTTGTATTCTTTAAATATCATCTGATACACTTAAAATAATTGTGTAATGGACAATATTGTTTGTGAATTGCATGACATTGTGTTTTTCTTTCCAAAAAAATGAAATTTGCTAATGAACCTAAACTTTTGAGCGGTAGTGTAAATCTACATAAACAACAGTTTTTAAATACCAGTGACTTACCCGGAGAAGATCAACCGTTTCAATGTGAGGTATATCATCATCTTTTGTGTTGCTGTCTATTTTAAATAGTCGATGAATCAACGGGAGCTTACAGAGTGGACCTAGGTGAAGCTCCTCAAAGTGTTTTTTGTTCTTGAGTCCAGCAATAGCTTGACCCACCTCATAGAGAGTGCACATGGAACAGACTGCCTCTATGGACTACAAAATCAAAATAAAACAACGACAAACATAAAAAGTAACTACACACAGAACAAGAACACCATAAAATATAAGAAACGTCAACTTCCTTTACATTTTTGAACATGTATCTTTTATTACCATGCAGACCAGAAATGTCAGATTACAAGGCAAAATAAAATGAGAACCATAATATAAATTCATACACACAGACTATATTTATGTGAAATAGCTTTAAGGTTGTTATTTAATTAAGTGTTCTTACTCCTAAATTCTGTTAATCCACATGGGTGTCTATTTAATTGTAGCTATCCAGTGTACATAAAAAAAAAAACCTGTGATTATGTTCATATCAGTGCAGATTCCACAAAGATGGTTATGTTGATAGTAAAATGTAAGTAATCATATGTTCCAGTAAAACATTACATTATATTACTTTCAAATGATTTATATATGCTGTATATGTCATTTAAAAAAAAACCTGTTCCTGAGCTTAAAAAATCCTGTCACTGATCCTCACCATGTCATGTTTGGTGCCGAAACTCGATGATGCGAACACAAGTGGCCAAAGCAGAAAGGCACAAAGTGCTGTTCTTGAGAGTAAAGTGCTTTATAAAAATCTAAAGGGGTAGCATGCTGTGTTATATTTAAAATCGTATAGTGCAATATGATACTTAAAACAACAATGGAGCACTGTTTAAGGTCAAGAAGAGTATAGCATTAAATAACAACAGGAATAAGATGCTGTAAATTTATGAAAAACTGCAAATCAATCAATTAAATTTAAGACTACGAAGAGGATTAGTGATTGTGCAGCAAATGTGACACAAACCTAGCAAAGCAGTCTTAGCAAACACAGCAGATTTAAATAAAGCAAATCAATCAATAGCCTAGGATATGAATAACCATGAATGCAAGAATTCCAAGAAACAAGGTGGGCTTTAAAAGAATAGTTTAAAATGGCCAACAGCCACATAGAAGTCTTCATCAACAATTATTTACATTTATCCTCACAATTGGTCTTTACATACCATGCTTTTTTCCAAAATCTTTTTATGATATTGTAAACTGTAGATGATAAACGATATATTAATTGCAATCACGCGCTGAGAAACATTGTTTGTGTTGCCAATATTACTATAAGGTTTAAGGTCAACCATAAACAATTCTTTTCTTTAATTGTGATGACAGTACCATTTAGCATATCATCTTATCCCATCATCGTCGCAGTTCCTTCACTGTGCTTTAGTGATGAATTTTGCCTGGTGATTGAACTTTTCCCGTGGTGTTACTCACTTCATATATTATTTACCACTGCTAAATGGGGGGACGTCTTCCTCACCCTGGCATTTAGCAAAACATATTGCTATAAAGAAAGAAGCCGGACTGAATGATATCAAGTTTCATTATATTACAGTGTAGCTGTTTTTTCTCCTTAACTACCGACTTGTGTTGTTCAAATCTGAACCTTGAGGTGGATGTGTTAACCACTATGCCCCATGCCACCTTATTTAACATTTAAAGAATTATATAGGTAAAATTTTTAAGTTGTTCCAAATTTTTTTGTGCTGACATACATTTCTACATTTTACAGAACATTTCTTAATTATTTCAAATTACAGTTTTTATTTCGTTTTAGCAAATGTAAATTAATGTGTTGGCCACATCCACATGGTGTCATATTCATTGTCACAATTAAAATACTACATCTATAAAAAATATATATAATATTATATATACACTTTTTCTGGCCAGATTTCTACATTTTTTACTGGACAGGATTAATCTTTTTTAAGGCTTTAATGTTTAAACCTGTTTACACATAATGTTGATGTTATTAGCAATTGAAATCAATCCACTGGAAAAAAAAATATTCTAATGATTTTCACTGAATGGTGTCAGCCAGGTGTGAGTAGTCTGAAGAGTAGCTGCTGATGAAATTCTCAAGCAGGCTTCCAAATGATCATCAGTGAAGGTGGACCAATATCTGGACTTTATTATTTTCATGTGATAAAAAGGCTGATTCACATAAGTAGGTTGATCCAAAAGATTCTCTCAAATATGTCGTACATATTCTTATGTTTGGATATTTTTCGTCAGACAGAAAGTGACAAAACTGCCGAAAAGAGGCCCCTGACTTCATTTGAATGTCAGTTTGCAAATTTCGTCTTTTAAAGCAGGAAATTTGAATCCTGTCCTTCAGCCTTTTTCATGTAATCACGAGAAGGCTGTCTCTGCTGAGGACTTGCACCAATTAAACAAGCAACTTCTTGTGGACACATCCATCAATCCGGGCATGTTTTAGAGCACATTTTCTGTGCCAGAGGGGCATGACCGCACTGGTTTGTGAATTGTATGTGTACACACATTCAAAAGCACTTCTGAGAAGCACTAATAAGCACAGTTAACATTCTTTATTTCTTTACCAATGGGCACTGTGCAATTGACTGGTCTGGCATGCATGTGAATGTATATATTAAAGATCTAATAACTTAATTTAAAAAAAAAAAAAAAAAAAAAAAAAACCTGTGTGTTCAGGTCAGATCTATGACCTACAAATTAATTGCCTACACATGACAAAGTCTTAGTGGAATTCACAATAGATGTAAACAACAAACTATTAATTTGCTTTAAAACATATTGGTCTTAAGAATATTTAAATAAATTGTCTGTAAATTTTGAATATGTGGTACAGAAAAAAGTTACTCACCTGAATAAAAAGATTGACCTCCTTAACAGTACGTTGGAATTCCTTTAGGACCGGCATGTGTTTATAAGGATCGATACCCAAGGAACGCAATGAGGGAACTTGCAAAAGTGTGCACATTTTACTAATCACCTAACAAAGCAAACAACCAATCAACAACAATGACAGATAAAAATAAAGGGTAAGTTGACGTGTTTAAGAACCAGACCTTTTCAATAGTAACATGTTCCCCTTGTGCTGCAATGGCTCTAATGGCTTCATCCACCAGATTATTCGCATCTTCCAGTCTGAACTTTTTTTTGCGTGTCCCCACACTCTCAATTTCTTCCATGGATTCTGAGGCTCGAACATTAGCTCCATGTACCTCTCTGAGTTGGGCATAATGAGCTTCCCGAAATACCATGTAACCTCTATTGAGATTCTCTTTAGATCTCTTCTCTTCGTCTTTGGACTGCCTGGAACCAAGTGGTGGAAAGTCCAGCAAAGAAGGAGCTGCAGGAGGTGTAGCAGTGTAGCAGGACAAAGGAGAGCTGCTGTTGGAGCGAACACTTTCTTCATACTGCTTTGAAACCACAGCAGGTTGTTGGTTTATAGAAGTTGTAACAATCAATGCTGGTTGTGCTGAATAAAAATACAAACGGAGACCGAATCATAAGCAAAAATAATCAAAAATTCTAATTTCAATACTCAATTCAAAAAATAAAAGATTAAGTAAATTAATAAATTACAAATTTTAGTCTGTATTGCCTTTTTATGAATTATCTCTTATTTAATTAACAATTATTTAATTAATAATTTTTTTAATAATATGGATAATATGGAGAATATGGAAACTCCACCCAGATCAGGATTCGAACCGGAAATCCCCAGAGCTGAGAGGAAAACATGCTAACCACTAAGCCACAGTTTCTATTATTGATTTATTAAAGTTGCTGCTCTGTATTATTACCTGTATGTGTTTTATTTTGATTATTTTAAATTATACCTATGTCACAGCTAATTAACAGGATTTTGTTTTTCAACAGGATAAGATAAAAAAGAGAAGACCAAACAGTAAACCAAATCAATGAAGCTTTGCTTTGCATTATGCCTACCACCACATATTTTTTCATGATTTATTCATATTAATGCACAACATCAAGTGCCTTACTGCTTTTATAATATGGTTACAAATACACTATAATAAAGAAACAAGGTTTGCTTCATAAATGCATTTTCAAATAAACTCATTAATAAACTGGTCTTTTGCAACCTAATCTAGTCCAGTTTTAAAACTGAGTAACAGGATACCAGTTTCTGTAACAATAAAAAATGCCATCTAGTGATCATATTACAGAACACAATTTATAAACAGGATTAGTGCTCATTGGAAATCAGCTTGCTGTTTATATTAATCTGTATTTCCATTTATGCAACATGATTTTAAATAATGTATTGTATATCACACATTGATATGAATGTGAAGTGGTCAGAGGTGTGCATTATTGTCAATAATATTAGGGCTGGAAAAACGGCTCAACCAATCAGATTTATGGACTGTAACGACCCTTTTTACATGCATACTTCAGAAATGCAAAGAATGAGACCAAACTATTGAGTATTCATTTAGGCTTAAATTAAAATTGGCCACCAGTGAGTTCTGCCTTTTAAAATATTTACGATGTGCTGAAGAAAAATCTTTTTTCTTGTTATCATTACCAGATTTTTAGTAAAACTTATATAGATAAAAAATGTTGTTAGAAGACGCACGTGTAAATGCATCAGACCGCAATCACTTATTGATGACATGACATCAAGACAAAATGACATGATAAAGTTTATTGAACAATAATAAAAGCAATGCATAAATGCTAAAAGAATGGGCTATTCCTACTTCCCCAAACCAAATTATATCACAAAATGGCCTTGACCCTCACAACCAAAACCAAAGATCAGAATGCAAGCCACTCATATCTTGACGTTCTTTAAAAAAGGACGCACTTTGAAGTTTAATGCATTCAATAAATAAATAAAAGGGCACATCAAAACTAATCTGGAAAGACCGATGCTGACTCTGTTGAGCTGTTAAAGGGACCCCTCGTCCCTAGCTATTCCGTCTGAGAACACCACCAACAAGTAGAAGATCACTTGGCCAGAGGAGCAGAGAGCTCAGATGGCTTATTAAATGTAGCTTGAAACTTATATCATGGCATCTCTATTGAGTAATGCAACTTACGACACACCTTTTGCTCAATGTAGGATGGCCAATCACATTTCATCTCCAGGGTGAATTACTCTGCACCAGCCCTCCACCATTTAAACCAAAACTGCCTAAGACCCCAGGCAGAAGCAGCAACAGCAACACTGAACAACTGACACGCTGCCAGCAGTAAAGGAGCAGACATGAAGGTGAACCAGCAGGTAACATATAAGATGGCTTCTCACCATTAGTAGAGAGCGTGATGATAAAATGATGCTGTTCCAGGGAGCTTTCTCGATTAAGTTGAGTCTATAGTATCGGCCCCTTTTAGTTCTGCTGCCCTAGTCAGTATGTCGAACTGTGAACATGCTGCACTGTGTGTCTATCACACTTTGTTTATTACATAATTATTGTGCTTTATTAGCTGTAAATGCTTTTCCTGTCTGTGTTTTTTAAGGTGTCGTCTTGAGGTGTTGCAAGGCTTTTGTCCATGGCACTGCCGGAGCACTGCGGCTACAACGATTTTGTGATGGAACCTGGACTTCTGTTGGACTGATAGCATTGCAGTCCTGGAGGATGGACTCAATGGACTTAAATAGTGAATGTATAATTTTTTTCAATTGCTAAATACCGACACTGGACCTCTAAACAATCCATACATGGCTGTCCTACACTGTTTATGCTGCCCGGCCGCTCAAGGAGGATATGTCCCTCACTGACTCTGTAAAGCTGCTTTGTGAAAACTGATGTAAAAAACGCTATATAAATAAATTACTTGAACTTGATTGAAATGTGCTATGTGCTGTCTTAAGACTGTGATAAAATCCAGTAATGTCATGGCAAACCAACATGACATGCTGCAACCAAAGCTGAAAGTGATCCAACAGAAAATTAAAAAATATGTAATAAAATATTACATACCAGAATGGCTTCCTGAATCCTTCACACCATTAAATTGTACCTGGTCAATATTTGCTTGTTGACTCCTGGCTTGTGCTAAGTAAAAAAATACGAAAGCAGACTGAATTATAAGCAAAGAATATGCAAAAAAATATATTTTTTCAAAACTGCAAAAAAAAAAAAAAAAAAGGATTTAGTAAATTAACAAATTACAATTTACAATGCCTCTCCATAAATTGTCTCTCATAGGGTTGTAAAATAATAAACAAACTAATAATTATTTTAACTATTTTGAGTTCATTTAAAAGTAAAATTATGGTTTATGAAAAGTTATTAACTTTTTATTATTGAGTTATTTTAGTTTCCACTCTATATTATTGCCTGTATGTGATTTATCTTCAAACTAATAAATGTCACTGCTAATTAACAATAGTTGCTAAAGTTTGTTTTTTTTTCTCAACAAAATTAAAAGATTTCTTATCCAGCTGTTATCCAGGTCTTGAGCAAAACTTTTAGTATATAGATGAATAATGTTGTTAGAAGTCTCAAGTGTAAATGTATCAGATGCCAAGCACTTAAATTAACAGAGAAAAGTACATAAAAAACTTTATTACATGATAATGTAAAGCAATGCATAAATGCCTCAGAGCATTCCAACTTTCCCAGCCCAAATGATACCACAGTATGGCTTTGACCCTCACAACCACAAAAGTTCAGGATGCAAGCCACTCTGCTACGCTTGACATGCTTTGAAAAGATCAGAGGAGCAGAGAGTGCGTAGATGGCTTACAGAATGTAGCTTGAAACATATATCATGGCAACTCTACTGAATAATGTGACTTTTGACACACCTTTTGCTCAACGCAGGATAACCAATCACATTTCATCTCCAAGGTGAATTACCCTGCACAACTATTTGTCCACAACTAGTTGTGGTCCACAACTATTTGACCCAAAACTGCCCAAGACCCAACACAGGGTGCCAATCTATCAGTGTTGACACACTCTTACAGACACACAGACTCTAGGGAAATTTAGAGCAGTCAATTTAACTTAAATCCAATTTACCTTATAGTAAACCTTAAAGGTTTTGGAATGTGAAAGGAATCCGAAGAACCCAGAGGAAAGCTACACAAACAGGGGAAGAATATGGAAACCCAGACTGGGATCTCCAGTGTTGAGAAGCGAACATGCTAACCACTAAACCACCATGCCAGTCCCAATAGAACATAAAAAATATATAATGAAATATTACATACAATCCTGCTCGCCATTAACTCGTGGCTGGCCAGTATTTGCCTGTTGTCTGATGGCTTGCTGGTCATACAGCGACATATACAAGGTCAGTGGAAATGTCGAATGGAACATGTTGAAGTAGCCATTTATCAGTTGTGCAATGGAGGTTGCTGCAGGTGGGTAGACTCTGATAACCTCTTTAACCCTTTCCAGAAGCTCCTTGTGAGTCATCTCGCTTTCATTAGGCTGTTCAATAACACCAACAGAAATTATATCAGATACTGATGAACCTGGGGTTTCAGAAGGTGGTTCTGATGGTCCCATATATGGCTTGTGCATCTTGTGAAAAACTTTGTCATTTTCCACCAACAAGTCCTTGGACAAAGAGTTGATGTAACTGCTGAAAGAGGTAAACCCCAGGGTTAACATGCTCAGATTCTGATGGTACCGTTGATTATAAACGTTAGCCAGCCGCTTAAGGGGAATGCCATTTGGGAAGTCTTTGACCAAGTTCACAACGTTCCATGATATGTCAGTTGTTGCATCTAAAAAAACAAGCAGTGTTTAGAACCCATTAAAAAAGTTAACATACAGTACAGTACCCTGTAAAAATCTGAGGCTTCCAAAAATATAAATCTAAGTTTTTGCATTTCTAAGCAGAAAGCATTTATTGGATTTAAAAAAATAATAATAATCACAAGTACGTAGTCAGTTATCACAGTGTTAAAAATAATCCAAAAGCAGCATTATTTAAAGTTATTATCCAATATATTTTTTTGTAATAGTTATGCAAAGTTTTTTGATGATGGGCCATCAAACTGCAACACTTATTCAATATGCTTAATCGTTAAAGTTTCACACTTCTTTAAAACAAAAGTGGACATGAATAGCTTTTTATGTACCTTTCTGACATTCCGGATTGTTTTCATCACCTTCAGTCTGTGGCTTGTGTTTCTTGTGGTAGACTGTCCCTTTATCCAGAACCAAATCCTTGTCCAATGAGGCAACAAATACCCTGATGGAGGTGAAACCCAGTTCTGAAACATCCAATTCATCGTTGTATTTCTTTTTGAAAAATGCAGGCAGGTTATCCAAAGAAATGCCATCTGGGTGGTGTTTCAAAAGGCGTTTTACTTGTTTAGTGATTTTATTCATTTTTAATCTGCAAAGATTAACAATATAAAAGGTGAGAACATAAAGTCATTTAAGAAGCCTATACATTCATTCATTCATTCATTATCTTCCGCTTGTTCCTTTATGAGGGTCGCGGGGGGGTTCCCCATGCCCATCCAG
>JAOUQT010258845.1:0-17142 GCA_025769995.1 Xyliphius kryptos | reverse complement strand
CTTCGACCAAAAACATAAAACAGATTGACAATAAACTGACTACAAACTGTGTACCTGCCATAGCCAACTCCCCTGATCCAAGACTCGTTAGAAAATTTAAGAGGAGCATACACAAGAACATAATACCTTGGAACAGCAGGACAAACTTAAATGGTTTTAATAAAATAAAAAATAAAAATTCAAATACAACATTTTAAATACTTTACTATAAATGTTGTTTGAAAGTTTCTATTTAACTTCATAAAGTCAACCTGAAACCTCAGATTTTCAGTCCCAAAACATAGTTAAAAATAACCTAATCAAACAAACGAGAAGAGAACACTGTGCACCAGAACAGCCAAATACCAAAGCATCTTCCCCTCAGCCATCACTTTCACTAACAAATAAATTACACAACTTGGGCAATTAGCATTTGGCTTGTAACAGCAATTGGACATCAGTGCCTGTGTAGATCGTTTGGCGCTGATCTATTTTAAAAAAAGAAAACCATTTGATGCCATGATGCAACATACATGAAAAGGGGGGTGTAGTCTGTGACACTGTGGACAAGAACTTTGAACATTAAACTTATGTAATGGAAATTTGGCCTTGATATTTTTTAACCATAACATAACATTTGTATAAGTATACATAATAAAAATAAAGATCATTATAATACTGAGGGGAATAATATGTTGATGCTACATTAGACCGTATTTTAAGTTGAACAGAAATCTAACTATGTGATAAACATTTAGGAAGGGCGCTTTCCAATGTGTGTGTTTGTTTAGTTTTAAGGAACACCAGAAAAACTGGAAAATCAATTGTAAGCCTGGCCTTTTTGTCCAACATCAGTTCCTGACCTCATACTTGTTCTTTTAACCACAAATTGTACTGGCAAGAAAGCCTTCCAAGAAATAGAACACAAAAAGTAAATGGCTGTTCAGGTCACCGCAGATGCATGTTAGATTTTGGCAAAAAATATTTTTTGCCTGCTTTGCTCCAAGTGTATAATTAAATTTTTTGGATCATTTTGCTTAATTGCTTAATAACACCACCTATATAAAAGTTTAAATGTTCAACTATTTATACATGGGCATCCAAAAGTGATACTAAAACATTTTCAGTTGTAAGGGGCTCTTCTAAATATGTTGCAGGAGTAGGCTTTTTTGAACGTGGTTTAAATCTAAAATTAACTCTTAACTTAGCATTTCGTATGTTAAAGTTTGAGCAAATTAACAAATTACAGATTGGATTGCATTTTTGGAAAGTGACCTAGCATTTTGGTAAATGCATTTTACATGAACACCCATGTGCTTGAGTGTGGTTCGTGCCACACAACTGACCAAACCAATTAAAAAAAAATTAATGTCCAAGGCTGAACAACTAACCAAGGTCCACACATAATTCCTCATTTAATCTTCAAGTCCTGTCACTATGAAACTTAAAATCATTGTGGCTTTCATTATAATCATAGACAGATCTTGTTCCTAAACCCCTTAATTCTTGTTTTTACTGGGACAAAAAGGGAAAGTTAACACACAATTGAGCCAGAAAAACAAACCTTGCTGTTTATACTAGGCAAATACAGTTTTAATAAGTGCTCTGAGTAAAGATTCCCATAAAAACAATTGGGTTTTCACTGCACTGCAAGTCAAGAGGTTTAACTTAAACTGGTGTGACACATTAATAGTTTATGTATGTAATGTATGTGGTTTCAAATGAGACAATAATGAAAAATGCTATCCACCAAGTGCTCCCATCCTAATAATCATTCGACAAGTCTTTCAAGGATGTGATTCTACTCATCAAAAGGTCTTTTACCAGCGCTGAACTTTTAAACCTTTTTGGCCTTCATACATCAAGAACAAGATGCTAGATAAAAAAGTGAATGTTGTAAAGAGCTGATTGTATTTTCTTGCTCCGAGGGTTTAAGACCTGGGTAAAAGGATGATCAAGATAAAAAAAAAATTGTTCAGCTGCTACCTTGTCGTTATGGTTTTATTTCTATCACAAGCAAAACACTACTCTCAAATATCATTGACTTTGTCTTTGTAGTCAGTGAAATGGTTTAGTTCTTCAGTACAGGCATATGTTTTCATTTCTTGAATTTTTAATAGATAAATAGTAAACCTCTCACCATGTTCCACTTTAACACTACCAAGGTAAACGGTTACTTAAGTCTGACAACAAATTACATTAAAAAAAATGATTTTACAGAAGTTTTCAAAGACTATGCCATCTAGCACAAAGACATGCTATAGACTATTCAGCATAAGCTATTCAACGCAAGTCTGCTGGAGAAAGTTAGCGGCCCACTACGGCTGCTTGCTGCAAGAATGGAATTTTATCCTTTATCTTTATGCATTGTGTTTGTAAACATTAGCCACTTAAGTACATAAAAATAAAAGATGACATGACTAAATTCTGTTGAAATGCATACAAACCCAACACGATCATAAAACCTTGCATTTGCAATTTGTTAATTCTCTTAATTGTTTTACAAAATAAAAGGACTTCATACATTATATATGTAACATAATTATATATATGTAACAAAAACATAACTCTTTGTTAAGAGGTATACGAACTATAAAATTAAGGCCTAAAACACACAATTTCAAAAACGTTAGGACCGAGGTACAATTAGACTAAAAGGTTATAGTACCAGTCTCAACAGCGATAAATGGATCATCAAGACTGATTCAAAAAGAAGAAATTGCCAAAGGACAAGTTACAGTCTCTGGGTTAAGGTCCCTTTGGTCCCTTGGAAATATCCAAAATGATTTTGGTTGAAATAGAATTTTTAAATTATGCAAATTGTGTGACAGACACAGCAAACCTTCTTGCCATAGCTGGCATTGATGTGCCATCCTGAATAAGCTGCACTACCTGAGCAACTTGTGTGGGTTGGAGAAACCGCCTCATGCTACCTCTATGGTGAGAGAACTGACCAAATGCAAATGTGACCAAAACATCAGCCAGAAAGGATCTGTGGTCACCACCTGCAGAAGCACTCCTTTATAGGGGCTGTCTTGCTAAGTGCCTCTCATTTCTACCTGTTGCCTGTTCCATTTGCACAACAGCAAGTGAAATGATTAACTATCAGTGTTGCTTCCTAACTGGACAGGTTGATTTCACAGAAGTGTGGTTGACTTGGAGTTACATTGTGTTTAAGTGTTCTCCTTATTTTTTTGAGCAGTGTGTTTAAGCCTGGTGATTTACTGGTTAACCTTAACTTTCATTTACCCAACTTTTCTAGAAATAAAGTTTGTCCATATAAAATTCTTCCACAATTATGAAATTTTAACTATTTTCTAATGCCTTAGAATCAACAATTTGATAATCATTTAAACTAATATTCAACATACTATTTATCCAAAACAATCTTTTACCAATGCCATTGTATTTAGACTTTTTTTTTAAATGGTAATATACCTTCATCACAATGATCTCCTTTAATACCAGGTGGACAGTGGCAGTGACCAGTTACTGAGTCACAATCTGCACCATTACAGTTACAGGACTCAGCACAACCAACTCCAAATGCCCCTTCTGGACAATCTAAGTAAAAATATAAAAACATGATTATAAAATAAATCCTACTTGGGACAATAAAATCTTATAAATATATACAACTCTATATTATTAAACTGTTTTGATTTTATTGAGCTTGCATCAAAGCAAATATATTTACACTAAGCTTCAAAGGAACATGACGCTGGCTTGGCTTGTTTTAAGAGCACTTATAGCAACATAATGCGGAATCTACAAAAAGGGATGTGTTTGGCAAAGTAAAGCTAAGTTACTGTTATCAGTGCGGTAAATGCTACCAAAAGTACGCTGAAAAGATTTGTCCAAATGATATTTCAAAACAACTATTTGTTATTTTATTAGTTATTCTGACCAAATACTCAACTGAACACAGATGTTACTATTACAATTTAGTAGTTTAATGAAATCTGATGATAAAGATGTACAACTGAAAAAGGAACATAGTGATGAGAAAAGCATATGTTTAAATATTGTCTATCAGAATATTCACATAAATGAAGGCATGCATTTTGGTAAGAGCTATAAATATTGATAATCAATATGCAAATTCATTTATTTATTCATTTATTAGCTTCTGCTTAATTTTTTACGAGGGGGGCGGGGGGGGGACATCTAGGGTGCTAGGCAAATACACCCATGACAGGGCGCTAATCTATCGCTGGGCACTATAGGGGTAATTTAAATTAGCCAATTTACCTTGAATCCATGTTTTTGGACTGGGGGAGGAAACCCACGCAGATACGGAAAGAACATGTAAACATCACCCAGATTGGGATGCAAACCTGGAATCCCCTGTGCTGAGAGATGAACATGCTAACCTCTAAGCCACCCCAATATGTAAAAATAGATTATAAACTATTTCCATGGGTCTACCACAGATATCTCAGTTAAGTGTCTTCAGAGCCTGTTAGCATTTAATGGAAGATGCAGCCCTCTGATTATTTATGACCAGGATCCTCTCTGACAGCATGGGTTCTGTAAAACCATGTGAAATCATTGTGTCGTTTATTTGGCTTTAACAGAAGATAATGAACTGTAAAGCAGTAAATGAAGCTGTTGGAGATATCTGCATTCAGTGAAGCCATAGTTTAAAAAAATACTGAGATTAAAATACAACAATAAGATGCATTACAAACAATTTTTTTCCCTTTCCTTTCTTAGGACACTCTCTGAAACTTCAGGAGAATGGGGAGATGTTATAGGGAGATATGGCAGAATGTTAAATGTTGAAGTTTGTAAAAATGAGAATAGATCAATCAGTAGCAGAAAAACTCAGGAAGTATAAATGCTAGCACACAGATGACATGGCACAATTATTTAGCATTACAAATACACACTACTTCAATTTCCTTTGGTGCCATTAAAAACAGTGATCAGAGAAAAATATTATTCTAAAGTCTAACCTTGGTCACAGTTTTTTCCATGCCTCCCTGCTGGACACTGATGCAGGCAGTCTCCAGTCACATGACTGCATGGAACTCCTTGTGGACAATGACATTTTGTCTGGCATCCAGAACCATAGTGACCACCATCACACTCTTAACAGCCCAAATACAGACAACAGTCCATATATACAAATGTTTTATTTCCTCATAAAACCTTCACATAACCTGTTCATCTTGTTGACCATATTATTAAAGTATTGATATCCTGTGGACTGTGGTACATAAACTGCAGACTTACATGAACAATTATGTACTGCCCAATAGAGGACGCTGCATGTCAAAGCAGCTTTTTTTGTTAATATACACAGTGTTTTGGTGTTTTTAATCTAGCAATTAATATTGTGGCAGCAAATAATTTGATGCAGGTGTAACCACACTTGCTCTACTATTTCTTTGCAAATTTATGCATACTACATGAAATGTTCTGTGTGTGTATATGTATTTGTAATTAACTTACCCTGGTTGCAGGTCTTTCCCTTGTAGCCAGGTTTACATAAACACGTTCCATGGTGCTGGTGGCATGCAAGAGTATGCTCTTGTTCACACTGACATTCAGATGAACAGCCAGGTCCAAAAGACCATTTAGGACATGCTAGAAATGACAATAGAAGGAAAAGTTTAATTTAGCTAATGAAATACTAAATAATATTTAGAAAATTCAATATTTAAGGAAACCTTTTTACAGAAGTTATAAAGAGAATCTGTTATGACTCACTTAGATGACAAAACCTCCCATAGAGGCCTGGTTCACACAGACAGGCACCATATGTGCGATGGCAACGCCCATTATTTGGGCAGTTACATTTCTTATTGCAGTATTTGCCATAAAAACCTTTAGGACAGCCTGCAGACCACATAAAAAGTTAAACTGACTTGAATTAGATGTGGCATATTTTATTGCTAAACATGGTACTGGTTTTTAAATTTCACTGTTTAAAATAAATACTGACTACCAAATAAATATGCACACTATAAAACAGACTGTATACACGGAATAATACTGTATAGGAAATTTCTAGATTTCTGTGACAATTAATTCATTATAAAACCAGTCTTTATGCACATACACTCCTGATACATAAATATATAACTGCCTCCAAATGTATATTTAAATTTGCAATCTTGAAATCTTCAGTTTAAGCTTTATGGGCCTGATTTTAGCGATCTTTGATAACACACAGTGCAGCTTGAATGATTTTGTCCTTGCTGTTGTAGTAATGGCAAAATGACATATTCATTCATTATCTTCCGATTATTCCTCTACTAGGGTCGTGAGGGGGTTCTCCGTGCCCATCCAGAGGAGAACGTTTCAGGCGCTGGGCAGATCCATCCAGGACAGGGAGCCAATCTATTGCTGGGCATACACTCACTAACACGCGCACACACACACAGACTACAGATATAGGGGCAATTAAGAGCAGCCAATTTACCTTGAATCCACGTTTTTGGATTGTGGAAGAAAACCGGAGAACCCGTAGGAAACCCATGCGGACATGAGAGACCATGGAATCTACACCCAGATTGGGATTCAAACTTGGAATCCTTAGTGCTAAGAGGTGAACGTGCTAACCACTAAGCCACCATACAAAAACCAATCAGCATGTCACCTGCATGTCTATTTATGGTAATTTTGGTGGATTGCTATTAAAACGGCACAGTATGCAACAGCACAATTTTGTGTTAATGTAGAATGTTATTTTATTGTTAATGTAAAAATTTGCATAGCTGGCATGGGCTATGGGTTGTGCACTGCTACATGTGCGTGATCTAGCAGGGTGTACGCGTCTGTGTTGACAATTCACTGCCACGAAAGCAATGAATGTTTGTTTTTTTGCATTGTTGAGATAGCAACAGCCATGAATTTACATGAAAACACCTCTCCCATCAGTGTACATATATTCAAAAGCACCGTTGTCATGTGAACGTTGCAGATGCAAGGTGTAAAATAGTTTGTTGGCGGGGTGTAAGATAGCAATAAGCAGTAAAACGCAACTTATACTTTTAAACACGGGTTTAAAATAGAGCCATATTAAAGCAGTAAGAGAGGCCTTGCATTATTGTGTTTAATCCACGAAAAAGATTGTTATTAAAGAAGTGTTATTAGGCACGACGCGCAAGCGGAGTTACACCTCTTTCCAGTGGATTATTCAAAATAATGCAAAACCTCGAGTGCCTTTGATTTTATAACACGGTTACCAACACACTACAATACAAAAGGTTTGTATTATTAGGTTTGTATAAATGCGTTTACTAAAAGCAAAATCGCTAATAAACTCACCTTCCGCAACATAATCCAGTCTATTTTTTCAAATGAGCTCTGACGCACGTGAAAGATTTCCGGTTTCTTTAACATTAACAGCCAAATACTGCCATCTAGTGGCCAAATTCCAAAGACAAAAAAAAACAGTTTATGAAAATATTCGGAAACCAGTATATTTAATATTGCACATTCATACGAATGTGAAGCGGTCAGAGTTAGTGTGTTGTATTGTATATCCAGGTTATTGTGAATAATGCCACGGCAAGACAAGCGGCTCAGCCGGCTCAGATTTAAGGACCGGAACTTCCTGTTTTAAAAATCGTATTAGTTCTTTAAATTAATTTAAATTATTTCTGTTTTTTGTTTTAGCAGACTGTACATTTATGCAAAATGCATTTTGTAGCATTAATTAATAGTTTGACAGGTTAAGAAAAAAAAACTTATTTATAAAAGTATGCAGTGTTTAACACGTTGTATATACTTAACCTAAAAGACTGGAATATTTCTGAGTGCAGAAAGACTAACTAACCGATGCTTATTGCCCTTTAATTGATTTATTTAAACTTGCAGATTGTACAGCAGTGTAACTTTTGTCACGTTATCCCATTTTTCTTTATTTCCATATTCTGTGGCAGAGACCCTTATGTCAACAGTATTTTAAGTTGGTGTCATCATTTTGGAGTCTGCACCATGCAAGTTAGACCCTTTTTTGGCTCTCAGGTCAAAAATGTACTGTTTTTTTTTTTTTTTAAATAAACCTTAATCTACTTCTGTGGTAAATATTTTCCTTGCTGAATTATTGGAATTTAAACTTTAAAGTAAAAGTTTGTGTACCCTAATGGGGTCTTTCAAAAGTCTTGACAGTTTGGTCATTGATCCAAAGATTATTTTATTTAATTTCTGCTACATTTTACACATACAACTTAGCAAATATAAAACCTTAAGATATAATAAGTTTAATAATCACAAATGTTAATTTAAGGTTTGGGTGGCATGGTTTAGTGGTCAGCAGTGGGATTGGTTCGAATCCCGATCTGGGTGGAGTTTCCATGTTTCTCCCATGTCTGCATGGGTTTTCGCCGGGTTCTTCTGTTTCCTCCCACAGTCCAAAAACATGGAGTCCAGGTAAATTAAATGCTCTAAACTGCCCCGAATAGTGTGTGTTTGTGTGTGTGGATGTGTGAGTGAGGGTTGCCCAGCGATCGATTGGTGCCCTGTCCTGGGTGTATCTGCCCAGCGCCTGAGATGTTCTCCCCTGGATGGCCATGGGAAACCCTTACCGTGACCCAAGTAGAGGAATAAGTGGAACATGATGGATGGATGGGAATTAAGGTCTTCACTTACCATCTTGGCACATGTCTCCACTGACCCCTGGTGGACAGTGGCAAAATCCATTTACGGGATTACAGGTGCCACCATTCTTACATTTACAGTTGAAGGAACAGTTTTTGCCAAAAGTTCCCTCAGGACATCCTAGGAAAAAAATAATCAAAATGAAATTATATAGATTTTGTTATTCTAAAATATTTGCTCTTCTAAGTTTTTCCTCACTGTTGTTGCATATTATGCCAGTCCAACCATCAGGACAGTCACATCCATTACTGTCCATGTTACAGGTTCCACCATTAGAACAGTCCTCACATGTTAGGCTGCAGTCATGGCCAAACGTTTGGTTCAGGCACACTGCGTCATTTACCATAAAATAAGACAGCACAAACACCACATTAAATATTTTGTGAATCTGTCTTTTGATGTCATTGGAAATGTCGAAGGGGAAAATGTAATAGGTAAGAATTAAAAAGCATACAACAAACACATTTCTTGATTCACCAAATTTTTGTACGATAATACTCTCTGCACGAAGTTGTCCAAATGTGTCCTCATAATCATCATAACGCTCCAGGGGCTGAGGGTGGTCCCGCATCAGAGTAAACTCTGAAAATGGCTGCTCGATCACCACTCGATGAGACACCTTTTCAATTGCCATTCCTTCCACTGCCCTTTCCAGAGCTGAGTAAGAGAAAGCATATTAAATATAACTGTACGTACACACACACACACACACATTTATCATTGTCCTACAACTTTAAGATGCAATAGGAACAAAATTACAGAGAAAAGCTTACTGTTTGCTTAAAAAAAACTGTTTTTTTTGGGAGAAAATGGCCACTTCTATAATATGACAAAATTTTATGATAAATTATTAAAATATGAAGACACTATATCTTAGTGGTTAACCCTTTCACTTCTTAGTACTGGCGATCCAGGTTTGAGCCATGATGTGAGTGAAGTTTTCAGTTTGTACTGTTTCCTCTTAAAAAAAAAAACAACAACCTGGATTTAAGGTAAATTGGCTGCTCTAAAATGCTCCTATGTAGATTGTCGCTATATAGTGTGTGTCTATGAGTAAAGAGTAAAGTAAAGTAAAATGTGTGCTTAGTAATAGATTGGCGCCCTGCCTTGGGTGCATCAGCTCAGCGACCAAATCATTCTGCCATGGATGGGCACCCCCCACCAACCCTAGTCTATTAGAAAAGTTAGTAAGATGACAAACAAATGAAGCATATAATGTTTTTGTTTTTTTTAAAGGACAGATTTAAAATGAAGATAACAGCAGTCAAGTACAGCAGGTTGACATTCTTCGGTTTACCCAATTTGAATGTCACTTTTGAATTGTTAAAATTTATCACACAAATTGTTTCTTTTAACAAAACATTTAAATATACATTGAACAATTTCTTGTATCCCCCACCCACACATCTACTTTTTATACTTAATTTAAGCTTAACATCTTAAACAATCATAAACAATGCATACAACAAAAAATTTGAGGATTTGAGTTAGGACACTTATTTAGAAAATCAAGAAAACAGCTGTAACTCTGCTGCTCACACCCTGACAATGCAGTGACCAGATAACTGTCAACAACCAAACAACTCGAGCACTGGGCAGATACACCCAGGACAGCGTGCAAATCTATCGCTGGGCACACACTCATACACACACAATATAGGGGCAAATTATAAATGGGCAATTTAAAACAGCCAATTCACCTTGAATCCATGTTTTGGATAACCATATTAAAGACCCAGATTGGGACCCTCAGATTCAAACCTGGATCACCAGTGCTTAGAGGCAAAGGTGTTAACCAATACTCCACATTGGTTGCATTTTGTCTTCAAAATGTGACCTTGTTCTCTATTTTTCTTGCCTTTCTATGTAACATTTGTATCTCATGGGCTTTCTTTCCATTTTTTCGTAATTTGCTAAAGATGGTATGTCTAAAGCACTCACTCAGCATTGCAGCTTTATGGACATAAAGTTAAAAAGTGCTGTTCTTTTCTTCAAATATGACTTTTTTGACAGTTCCAGCTTCTTTGGAAATAAATACAGACCACTAAACTCACATATGCAGGAATGTCTGTCCTCAGCAAGACGATACCCCAAGCGACAGAAGCACTGGTATGACCCTGCAGTGTTCTGGCATGTATGCTCACAATCACCATTATAAGATATGCACTCATTTATGTCTGTGGACATGGAATATAAATGTTTCTTTATTCAATAATAGACATTAATATTTTCAGTATACTTTACAAAATGTATTGAAATATTGGAACTGTAAGGGGATAAAGCTGTTTCCTACCATCACAACCACAACCATCTCCTTGCAGTCTATATCCTGCCCTGCAGTTGCATTCATAACCTCCAGGATAGTTGGTGCAGTCCTGCTCACAGCATGAGGTCCCCTCTATACACTCATCCAAATCTGAAAAAGAAAGACCCTTCAAACACAAAACAGAACAACACTCCTGCTACATGCTGTCCACTACGCTAGGACCAATTTTATTTAAGTCTTTTTAATTTAAAAACAATGTTATGAAAGGAAAAATCTATTAAAATCTATTTAAAATGTGTACATTCTGGTTGTGTGGTAAATTGATTTAATGAGAGCTCTGAAGTATTGCAATTAAAAAAGTAAAGGGGTTTATTTTATTATTATTTTTAAAAAGGTGGTGGATTTAAATATGTGAACTGCGTGAAATCTATCATTTTCATCGATCATTATTCATCACAGGGCGGCACAGTGGCTTAGTTAGCACATTCGCCTTTCAGTGCTGGGGATTCCTGGTTCAAATCCCTATCTGGGTGGAGTTTCCATGTTCTCCCTGTCTCTGCGTGGGTTTCCTCTGGGTTCTCCCCACATTCCAAAACCATGGATTTAAGGTAAATTAGCTGCTCTAAATTGCCCCTAGTCTAAGTGTGTGTGTTAGTGAGTGTGTGCCCAGCAATAGTGTCTGAGCCCAGTGTCTGAGACATTCTTCACTGGAGAATTTAAATCCACTAACTGAATTTTTTACCCAAACAAGTCTTTAGATCCTTGTCAAGTTGGTAACCGTAGTTGCAGCTACAGACAGGTCCCAGTGTGCCATGCTGGCAATGATGTGAACAGCCTCCATTTCCAGATGCACAGCTGTTAATTATTTCGATTGCAATGCCTATCAAACATTAAACAATTAAAAATCATTAAAAAAAATCTCTTTTTGGCAACTCACTTTATGTTTGTGTTTTGTCTTCATCAATGAGTCAATGTAAAGTTGACTAATTTTGTATACATACAAACTATGCTTTGTAGGTCACTTACGATAGCACTTGCTGCCATCAGAACCTAGTTCATATCCAGGGTTGCAGATACAGGAATAAGACCCTGGACTGTTTCGGCAACTGTGAGCACAAACGGCCTGTCCAGACTGGCATTCATTAATGTCTAAAAAACAGAGTGAACATCTGACATTATCTGTTAACATCTATTAATACTTATATAATTGGTCAAGCGTGTGCATTAAGTAAATATATTTGAGCCCCACTGCACTACTTTCAAACAACTAGTTGACTTTGTCTCAAATCTACTCAGTTTGAAGAAAATGGTAGTTATTTCCTCCTTTAAATGCTAAGCAGAATTTCCACAGCTTTCTTTTCCTTCCACACATTCCAAAACCACAGGGAAGAAATTTCCCCAAAAACATCTATTAGACAAAGGACGTTCCTCTTGGAACTTTCCAAAGCAAATTGTAGTGAGTTACATGGTGGAAGAGGCTTTAGTCATTTCTGTCAGAGACATTTACCTTCACAGCTTTTCTGATCCTGTGCCAATCTGTAGCCTTTATGGCAGGCACACAGGGCACGACTCCCCAAAGCGTGGCATGTGTGCATACAGCCACCATTCCGCTCAACACATGCATTTCTTACTAAAACAAAAGCAGAAAATGGTGAGAATATATTCGTCCACATACATCTTCCTTTGTTGCAACACGCCAATTGCATTAAAATACATGTTTTTTCTGTCTCTAATACAAAAATGTTACTTTTCTCAGCCAAACCACTATGCTGGATCTGTAAAAATGGTGAAAACCAAGGCTACAGTGAATTAATATTTACCTGGGCATTCAATACTATGACATACTAATGAGTGCTGCTGACTGGAGGTGCGATTTATAGCAGACATAAAAATGAAAAAACAAGTTTCTAGTCCTCTGACAGGTCATAATTCAGTATTATCAAAGTTTGTTAACTCTTCTGTCCAATTCGTGTGAGAAGCTATTGCTTTTGTTTGTAACTAGAGAGCTGAGTGGCAGAAGTTTGTTCATAAATATGTTTTGTGTTCCTATTTTTTATTTCATAATTATGCAAGTGTTGTTTAATTATTGTTTAGCTGACACACTTTGAAATTAGTTTGCTCCTGAATAAAGTGTCCAACTACGTCTATTTTTTTATTAATTTTTTTTATGCTTGTTGTCATTTTTCGGTGAGTACACACATCATAGGGTTGTGGTATTGCTAACTAACCCTTAGACTAATCTTAACACGATCAGATGCTTTACATTAGAGAAACTTATTTTTAGCTACGCTGTTCTTATTTATTTGTTTTTGGGTGACTGGCAGCACACACTGCTACTTGTCAGAAGTCTAGCCTCATATTTGTCTACACACATTAGGGTCTGGTTGAATCGTTCAGTTTGTAAGGTCTGTTAATGTGTGGATATATTATTTTTTAACTTTATTTATTTTAAGTTTAAGTAGATAAATTATAAATTAAAGAAATCAAAGTGTTAGTCATGTCATTTCCTCTTCCATACATTTACAAATTTACATATAGAGCAGGTGTTTATGTAAGAGTGACAATAATAAAGCAATTTCTTTAGAAAACAAAAACACTAAACGTTACATTTAAAGTTTGTGAAATAAGCATGAAATAGGGTTCTAGACATATAAGACTAAAGTGATTTTGCTTGGCATGTAAAAAAAAAAAAAAAAAAAAAAAAAAAAAAAAAAAGCCAAACCTTTCCATCCCTCAATAATGTTACTGTAACATACCTTAGTGAAACACTGTATTGGCATTAATAAAGTCCAAAACTCAGCCTGAATAATAGTAAAGGCTCATACAGGTGGAATTCCAAAAGAAAATCTGTTTGATTATGCTACATACTTAAGATTAAACCTGAGGTTTAACTTCCAGCTGGAAAAAAGGCCTAATTGTACTGACAAAGTGGCTACACAGAAGTGTTTTAAGGGAAAAAAATTATGCACTTGAAATGGACTAGTCAAACCTTCCCAAGTCTAATTAAAGGACACCAATTAGAGAAACTAATTAGAAGATCTTTACACTCTTTCATTACCTTGTTTTGTAATGATAATTACCTTACCTCAAGGCTCCATGTATTACTAAGTTAAAAAGCCTGACCGTTTGACGCTTAGTAATTATACTGGGTGTAACAAAAGTTGCTGCTCTATGATTAGTATGAGCAAGACTTTAAACATAAATTTAAAGCTTTAATGCTTTAAAAGAACAAAGAACAAAGTTATTTTTTAAATTGTACCTAACTGAATAAATAAATCATTTTATTATGACCTAAGCAACATCGCATTACATGTGAAAACATGTTTTATTTTCTAGTTTCTTCAAAATAGCCACACTTTGCTCTGATTATTGCTTTGCACACTGTTGGCATTCTAATTAATTATGCTAATTAACCTTTATAGGCACACCTGAAAACCATTTCAGGTGACTACCTCTTGAAACTCATTGAGAGAATGCCAAGAGTACGCAATGCAGTAATCAGAGCAAAGGGTGGCAATTTTGAAAACACTATAAAAAGTTATTTAATCTTTTTTTGTTAAGTACATGACTCCACATGTGTTCATTCATAATGTTGATGCCTTCAGTGAGAATCTACAATGTAAATATTCATGAAAAAATATATATGATATAAAAATTATTAAATTATTATGTCTAGCTCAAGAAATAAATACCCTATGTTCTGTTTCATTTGTATGCAAAGCAAATGATCTCACCATAAGGAATTAATTATCTGTTATTTGAACTAAGCTGGCTCTCTCTCACTCAACACTGCAAGTGTTTGAAATAAACCTGGGCTCAGAGCCCTTGATTCCTTACATCTGCTGGGAAAAAGAAGTACAAAAGTAGTCATGGAAGAAACTAGAGCACAAAAGAAGTCTCACTGACACTATGTAGCTACTGATTCAGATCCACAGTCTACAAGCAGATGTTTTTGAATTTTCTCATACTAGTGCAGTTTTCATTAAACACGTGGGTCCATTTTCATTAAACAAATATCCTTAATGGTAATGAAGGTTTATGTCTCCGGTAAACTCATTAATGAAAACAAGGCAAAAAGAGATGTAAACTAATTTTAATTAAATGAATTGCAGCTGCTGTGCGGTGAAAGCAAATTTCTTGGCAAGTCTTGAGAAAATAGGTTGAAATCAGTATTCTCATTTAGTGATCAAATAATGTCAAAATATTGAGAAATAAGTATCTGGCAAGCGACTCGTGTACTAGTGTACATGGATAGTTTCTCCAGGTTAATCCAGTCTCCCCTCACAGTCAAGTAGCAGGTAACTGCTACAGGTAAATTGGTTGCTTTAAATTGCTCCTGTATAGTGTGTGTTTGTGCGTGTGAGTTTAGTGTGCCCAGGAAGAGTTTGGCACCCTGACCTGGGTGTATTTGCTAAATGGCCAAAACATTCACCATTGGATGGGCATAGGGAACCCCCCCTCCTCGTCAGCACTATAGTATTAAGTTATGATAATGAGATGAGATATTTAATGAAAGGTAAGGGTTTGTCAGTATGTATGCATAAACTAACTCATACTAATTGCTACTTACTACTAAAAACTTGCTGCATGTTCTCTAATGCACAGATCTACAGATGGAGTCTTTTGTTGGCATTGAATGAATTTATGGCTAGTAAGAGAATCCTTTCACTGAACTGTGGAGACAGATTCCAAATGTTCCAAAGGCCAAGGCTAGTCTGTCAGCTGTGCCACTGTGTCTCTAGTAAACCTTTTAACAACTCACCAATACAGGTATGCCGGTCAATATGTAGACGGAAGCCTGGATTGCATTCGCAGTAATAAGATCCTCTGGTATTCATACATTTGTGTTGACAGCCGCCGTTATGGACCTTGCACTCATCAATTTCTGTAGATAAAAATAGTCACATGTATACCATTAAACAGCAGCTGTATTGTGTCATATTGTTCATAAATATAAATTACACATCTTCTTAAGCTCAGAAGACAAAACAATAACATTAAGTTTGTAACTTTGACAGTTTGTAAGGTACATTAATATTTACCAATTTCTGCATCAAAATAGTGACATGGGGCTAAAAAATTATCCTGATCATTCTTACAGAAGCCATTTCAAATTTAAAATATGTGATGACCACCAAAAATGCCATATATACTTTGAACATTGGCTAACCAGAAGCAAAATTTTAGCCTAACTTTCCATATACCATTAATACTTGCTGACCATAGTCAGCAAGCACTGAAGTTGCATATGGTTGGAGGATCATTAAAAAAAAAAATTAGTTCATGCTGTAATTCTCTCCTTCTAAATACTTTCTTTGTACAGCCTGGGCTGGCTCCTCCAGTTTAAAGCCAAACCTTAATCACCACCAGAGTTCAACTGTCTGAGTACAAACACTTAAAGCTTGGATGGTAAATTATAGTGTCAGAACAGCACCATTATACGTTGTTTACTTTTAATTTAAATGTAAGGATTAGACTTGTAAGTCATGGCATACTAATGTCTGTTGATAATTATTTGTATTATTTTACAAAAACACAAAAGGTCAACTGTTTAATACAGTACAGTGCTCTTGTTTATGCCCTGATGGCAGCATTTGGAGCTTTGGCTGTAGTTGAAATCTGCAGGCACACTTACCGTTTACAGATTATGTATTATTTTCCTCAAAAAAATGAATGGCTAAGAATAACAAAATTCAAGATTAAATAGGCATTTATATGCTTTTATCAAAAGAGGGCCAAGAAACCGTACCTGTAATTTAAGCATAGAGTAAAACAACTCACAGTAACCCAAAGGTGAAAAAACTTAAGTTGAATTTCCTGAGGATGACCTTTCCTTTTATTTTATTTTAGTGCTTCAGATGGCACAGGTTGAAACAGAAATAATTTATTAAACTACAGAGGAGTAAAATCTGTAAGTAAAGAATCTATAGTAGAATGTGTACCATATTTTCACATAAAACTAGGAGCATAATCACAAATCAGGAAAGAAAACCTTAGATCCAACTGCTGTAAATAAAAAAAATTAGAGGCATTATGTCAGATAAAAGAAAAAAGACACTGAGAGGACCACAAATCATGTCTTACCAAGCAGTCTCTGTTTAATCGAATACACATTTTCTTAAGTTTCCAATTTTATCTGAACATATTTAGGCTTAAATTCCAATATCTATAAAGCCAAACCTCTAGTTTTTGAAAAACTGTTATTTGAATTGGTAACTGATGTGACAAACAGTCAGCAGTTTCTCAAATAATTTTTAATGCTAAATATTAAGATAATATGCTAT
>JAOUQT010258742.1:0-17145 GCA_025769995.1 Xyliphius kryptos | reverse complement strand
TTCCAAATCCAGACCTCCATGGGATAATCATTTTGATTTACATTTTGTTCATTTTTATGTTATTTTGTTCTCAACGCTTTCCAATATCTACTACTTAAAGATTTTCAACTGAAATATTTTTGTGTTCCCTTAATTTTTTTGAGCAGTGTATTTTAATTCAAATTCAATGACTAATAGATTAATTGATACACTGTTTTATATCTCTTATTGAAGGGTGCATTTTAACCAGATAAAACCCTTTATGGCTCATTTTAACATTACTGCTCACCATTTCTCATCGTACCCATTTTCATGGCTATACAATAAGCCCAATAACAAAACATGAATAGCAGAGTTACAAAAAAAACAAAAAAGCTCCATCAATGCATCTGGAAAATGCCGCTTTTTTTAGGCTGCAGAATTGCAGACAGTTTAGACGTGAGCAGTATGAAGCTATATCATTCTGACAGCCATCTTCATCTGAATAGGAACACCCCCACACAGTTATATTTTTTAAATGTCTTTCTCTCGCTCTTTGTCGTGATATGTCTGTCTCGTGTGCCTCTTTGGGTGAGAACAGGCATGGTTGAAGTGTTTGGTGTTCCCTGGTGAGGAAAGTCCATAGACAAGTTATTAGACAGCTGTTGTGTGTCCCGACGGTGTTAGGAAATGTGTGCGCGAACACGAGGCCTGCTCTCACCCTCTAATGATATCCCACTTTCACATTCCTGCCATAGCAGATCACTACTCCCTTGTCTGCTCCATGGGGCCGAAGAGATCTGCATTTGGCTAGCTGTGCACATTCCTCACCCTCTCTACATCAACACCCATGGCCTCCCTCTCTCTTTTTTTCATACTGCTTCCTGGCTTTCTGAGAGATTATGCTTTGGTTCTCTGAGATATATGAAATCTCCATTTTCCCCTTCCTCTCCTCGGCAGCATTCCCAGCTCCAAACCATTTAGTTAGTGATGTTTTTCATAATGGCAGATGACTGCGTTTACAACAAAGGTGACGAGTTTATTTTTGCAAATAGTTAAAATGTTACAACAAGCAGTAAAATGTTGTCAGAGTGATCTATACTCTGCAGTTACCTCAGTATGAGTTAATTTTAAAGTGGACTACAACGAGATTTATCGTAAATCAATATCTAGTTAAAGCTTCATTATGTTAAAATGAAATACTGGAAATCCTTTAAACATATTAAACTAATAGGGATTTCTTCAAAGGATGTTAAACAAAAGGAGATTCAGTCATTATACACTATTATTAGATCAGACGATGCATAGCAATATAATACATGGTTGGATATAATTAAATCAAGATAAATAATACAAGAATTTATTTTCTTTTCTTTTGGCTGATTTAATAAAAAACAAATTGCATGTGTCTCAGGTTATTGAATTGTGCTTAAATATAACACCATCACTGAATTTTTTCCTGTCAGTTATTGCTGTTTGCCTATGCGCCCGTACAGACAGATGCAGTATTGATAAAGGGTTTAATGAACATAACACTACGAAAACATAACTAGCACACAGACGACGGACGATCACATGGTTGACGTGAAAGGAGGAGGGCTTAAAGGAACACACATGACTGCCCAACAAAGATTATACAAATTAAGAATAACAAAAAAAAATAACTAACTTAAACAAGTAGTAGTAATTATAAAGCTGTTAGTTCTGATTCTTGAATCTGTTTGGCTGAACCGTTTGATCAGCTGTGACATTGACAATAATGCAACTCTGACCGCTTCACATTCATATTATGCGTGATATGCATCATTTCAAATTATGTACCATTAATGAAAATACAGATTAATATAAACAGTAAGTCAATTCCCAAGCATTAAATCAGTATCCTGTTACTCAGCAACCAATGTTTACTTTAAAAACCAGACTATATATTACATCATGGAAGACTTTACTACTACATATACTATCTGGGAAATGTTAAAATCACCAAGACTATTTTTTGTTGATCTTTTTAGATGGTTGATCTGGAAAATTACCCGAAGTTGTTGGTAAATTTCTGTGTGATATTATGCCCTACACAGCTACCAGACAATTGAATGCTAAATGAATAAATAGTTCTTCGTGTACAGCAGATCCTGACATTGTGCTTAGTTAGTGTTTATCTAAGAGACAGGATGCTGCTTTTATTAATCACTGAATATGTTTATAATTTAAATATACGCCTGCTTTTTAAACGTTTGACCTTCTTGGGTGCTTGTCTGTGTTCACCTGTTTAGTAAAGCTGTTGTAAAGGCTAGATGTTGTCCAAAGGTGTAAAAGCAGAAAACACCTTGACCTTGTGTGTAATGAGCGTTCTGTGATAGATCGTTGTGCCATCTCCTTCACTCGCCTTTCTGTAAGGCTGTCCAACTTTTCAGACACAGATAGATTGGTCTTTGTTTTTCCTTGCACCTTCACCACCAAATTAATCTTTCCCTCAGCCATCCTCCAGATGCCTCCAGCCGGGACGACAACACTGAGGCCATCAGGTGATAAACTCACACGCCAAGGGTAAATGCATTGCGGCCTGCTTGAATATCACTGCCTCAGACATTTGCTGAAAGGAGATGTTTAAATTCATAGCTATTGGTGCATCTTTCACCATGTATTTCATACTGCAGTGTATTGTTTAGCCCTACACCTCTGGGTGCAATCCATCTTGCCACATTAGTTTTTAAATGAAACTAACAGCAGTGCACCTGAGTACTAAAGCAATTGTTTTACATCTCCCACGGCAAAACGCAGAATGCTTCATTTTTCTTTATTATATTTAAACTGCACATTTCCTGATTACAATTTAAAACACACTATGATCATTTTATGTATTATGTACATATTTTATAAGCACACACACGCGCACAGACACACAGATTGACCTCCCTACAGCATGATAAAATGTATTTATAATGTTCAAACGGTGGGCGACACGGTGGCTTAGTGGTTAGCACATTCGCTTCTCAGCGCTGGGGATTCCCGGTTCGAATCCCGATCTGGTTGGAGTTTCCATGTTCTCCCCGTGTCTGCGTGGGTTTCCTCCGGGTTTGGCTGTGTGAGTGAGTGATGTTCTCCCCTGGATGGGCATGGGGAAACCACTCCGCGACCCTCATAAAGGAATAAGTGGAAGATAATAAATGAATGATAAAGTGGTCAATTTAGTAAAGTCATTATTTACCTCTTAGCAGTGGAGTAGTGAATAGTGCTGTCAGTACATGGGAAACAGGTCCTGGGTTTAATTCCTGTGTTGTTTGGCATGTTTACTTTCTATGTTTAATCTTGCAGGTCTGTGTTGGTTTCTACCAGGAGCTCCCATTTCATTTACATGAGTTCGAATGTGTGCGTGAATGGGTTTATCTTCAGCCTGTATGTAAAGTTTGTTATCTGCTTTTTGAATGACTGGCAAACTGAACAAGCTATTTACTTGCTTTTTCTTGATTTGCACCGGGATAGGCTTCAGCACTCTATGCAATTTTTTTAGGATACACATCTTGGAAGATAAATTTGAATGAAAAACAGTTTAGTGTTTTTCACAAATATGTTTAGTTAATATTACGTAACAAGGGTTTTGAGCAAATTTTTATAAAACAAATATAGAGGACAATGTCGTTTAATTCAGTCATGATTTACAACCGAATTAAAACATGAGGTTGTGTAAACAGAGCTGGCCATCAATTTAAAGAATTTCCTTTACAGTATAATCTTTCTCTTCTTAATATTAATCTTAATTATTAATCACTAGTATAATGTATTTTCATATGTTAAGACTCCACATGATCTGTGCTGTGAGGCCATATCCTGGTCTAATTACTATAGCCTGGGATTACAACTTCAACATGGCAGTAATCAGATGCTGCTCCTAATCCTTAAAATGAGGGGCTTTTGCAGGCTCAGTGTAGCAGATCTGTAATTCTTGCCCCCCTTAGCCAAATATGTATAATTCTACTCTGAACAGTGTGGTGAGTGGCAAGGGATACGTCCAAAAAGGAGGCATATGTTTTTACTCCAGAGAGCTTGTTTTGCCTCCGTTACAGTCTGTTGATCTGAATTAGTTGATAACGATCTGGAATGCACTTTGTCTCAGATTGCCAGTCATGATTAAAGTGCATACTAAAGCTAGTAAAACCCAAAGAACATTCACATTGTCTTTTATTAAACATCCAATTCTGATTCTAACATAAGCATTTAACTAAAAAAAGTTATTAAATTTAAAACGGCTTAAAATAAATATTTGTATTCTAGAAATTATGTAAGGTAACATTGCTGAACAATAAACCAATGGATACATTTTAAGAGTGAGCTATTGGTAGTTTCATACCAGAACTGATTTGGGTTTATATTCTGCTGGGAATATTTCGTAAAGTCTTCATTAGATAAATTAATAAATTATGACCTGCTAAAAGCACTGTGAGCTTGAAGGAAATATGCATAAATTTAGACACTGCCTCCGGGTGGCAGCAAGGAGATCAAAGAGAAAGTATGAAACAAATGAAAAAAAAAATCTTAACAAACAAAAGACAGTGTGCACCAAGTGTTCAGCTATTAAAGAAGAAAAAAAACACCTTAACCACTTACGCACCTGTGCAGTGAAATTAAAGTAAAAACCCACTGAAATAACATGAAATAATAACAGGGTGAACAAATAAACCAAAAAAGCACGTCACAAGGGAGCAGTAAAAAAAAAAAACAAAAAAAAAAGCAAGAACAAAACAGAAGCAGAAGAAAATGCAGAAGCATTTAGAAAAAGACTGCATACTTAATATGTTTAATATGATGGATTAGGTGTAAAACGTACAGCTGATATAACAAATGTACTGTACAACTCAGGATTGTGTCTGAGCCATATTTGTTTACATTCATTTTTAACTTTATAATTTGTATTAATATATTTGGTATTAATAATAATTCATTCATCATCTTCCACTTTATCCTCTACATGGGACACGGGGGGTTTCCAATGCCCACCCTGGGTAGAACATCTCGAGCACTGGGCAAATACACTCACACACACATATACAAATACACTCACACACACTATAAGGGCAATTTAGATAAGCCAATTTAGCTGGAATCCATGTTTTTGGACTGTAGGAGGAAATTAGAGAGCCTGGAGGAAACCCACACAGACACGGAGAGAACATGGAAACTCAACCCAGATTGGGATTCGAACCAGGAATCCCCACTGCTGAGAGATAAACGTGCAGTAAGCAACGGTGCCGCCCAATAATAACAACAAAATTACATTTATAAGACATGTTCCTCATAGTGTGAACGTGCACACAATGCAAAAAGGCTGATTAACAATCCGAGGCGTAAAGAGTCCCCTGATTTCCCCTGATTGGATGGTGTCTTTACGCTGAAATTACACTGTTTGAAAGAACTTCATGGTCCAAGAAGTGACCAGTCAGCGTGATGGAGACTGAAAATAGTATGTTGGCAGGGTTGTTGATGTGCTAGGGCTGGCATGTCCAAAGTCCACGACTTCAGTCTAACTACATGTTATTAATAACTTCTCAGATTAAATAGATCATAAAAAGTAATATAATTCTGCCTTTTACCACATGATGGCAGCACATAATACTATCTTTGCCCCTTTGCCTATGAGAAAAAACAAACAAACCACAAAAGTAATAATAATTTGTTACAATTTTCTGACTTGTTAAGGTTTAATTTAGGTTTGCAGTGTGCATCTGACACCAATCAATAGATTTTTTTTGTTGTTGACAAAAACATGAACCATGACTGAGAATCTGCTTCACCTTAAATTTGAATTTCTTAAATTTAAGGTATTCTATCCAGCTTAATGTTATCTGACTTTACAGGTAAAAAAAAAAAGTTTGTCTTTTAAGTTGCTTTACGCCTAAGTGAATTGTATTTGTCACATTGTCATTTGTGACAATGAAAATTGTTTATAACTGTGTATTTTCATATAACTTTTGTGGTAAAAAAAGGAAGTGGTGAAAAATGTTAGAAGGAATTATTGGCCCTCAAGAAACTATCAAAGGCTCTCTTTGCAAAAAAGTTTGGACACCCCTGTGCTAGGGATAATGGTAAGTTTTGGGTTTCACTGAGGAGGCAGTGAGTGCTAAGCTGAGGACTGGAGTGAGACAAAATGTTTGGCTTGTTTAATAATAATTAAAATAATTAAAATAAAAAAAACTATAAGATAAAATTAAGCAATATTAAGTGCCTCATTTATCATTTACTTGAAATGTTATTAGAGATGTTTGCCTTTGAATTGCAATCAGACACTGCTTCCTTGTTTTCTGCTCCAAATAGGTCTAAATACTGCCCCCTTATGGAAATTCATGATACAAAACTAGAATGGAGATCCTTCCGGGTTTGTAGATCTTGTCATTTGTGTCTTGTTTAATTTTATTTGGTGTTGGACACAAATATTAAATGGAGTTTTGCTTAAAGACACCAAATACTCCAATATACTCTTGTGCGTTTGATCACTGGACCACATCTTAACTATAAATAATACAAGCATCCAACATATGTGCATGTGGTGGCAACGCCATCTTTTGGGGATTTTTAAATAGGTTTAAAGTTAATTGGGCCCCCAGATAAAATACTGTTATTTTTTGTGTTAATAACATCTTATGAACTCTTTACTATACATCATACTGTACTGTTTATTTGAGTATACACTGCAGTGCGGCATATGTATTCATGCGGTATTAAACAAAAAAGGCTGGAAATTATGTTGAATGGCATTAAATTAAATTAAACCGGTCAACTTATACTATTATCAGAAATTCATATTGACCTGTTTATGTTATAATCACATCTGTATTTACAAAGATATTCTTGATTAAATAGGTGCTTAATTTAAAGTAAAAAATGCTTTGTACATTGCAATACAACATGCTTCAATTCAGATATTATACCAGCGTGAATTGTTTTCTTATCCATGGAGAGTTAACATAATTTATTCTGGTTATGCACTTATATTTTTGAGAATCAGAAATATTATATACAGTGCCTTGCAAAAGTATTCACCCCACCTGAACTTTTCGACCTTTTACCACATTTCAGGATTCAAACAAAGATATGAAATTGTATTTTTTTGTAAATAATTAACAAGTGGGATAAAACTTGATGGATATTTAACTTTTTTTTGGAATAAAAATCTGAAACGTGGGGCGTGCAATATTATTCGGCCCCTTTACTTTCAGTGCAGCAAACTCACTACAGCAGTTTATTGAGGATCTCTGAATGATCCAATTTTGACCAAAATGACTGATGATAAATAGAATACACTGGTGTGTAATCAAGTCTCCGTATACATGCACCTGCTCTGTGATAGTCTCAGAGTTCTGTTTAAAGCGCAAAGAGCATGATGAAGACCAAGCAACACACCAGGCAGGTCCGAGATACGGTTGTGGAAAAGTTTAAAACCGGATGTGGACGCAAAAAGATTTCCCAAGCTTTAAACATCTCAAGGAGCACTGTGTTAGCAATCATATAGAACTGGAAGGAGTATCAGACCACTGCAAATCGACCAAGACCCAGCTGTCCCTCTAAACTTTTAGCTCAAACAAGGAGAAGACTGATTAGAGATGCAGCCAAGAGGCCCATGATCCTTCTGGATGAACTACAGAGGTCTACAGCTGAGGTGGGGGACTCTGTCCATTGGACAACAATCAGTTGTACACTGCACAAATCTGGCGTTCATGAAAGCGTGGCAAAAAGGAAGCCATTTCTCAAACATATCCATTAAAAAGTCTCGTTTAAAGTTTGCCAAAAGCCACCTGGGAGACACATGAAACATATGGAAGAAAGTGCTCTGGTCGGATGAAACCAAAATCTAACTTTTTGGCCACAATGCAAAATGTTATGTTTGGCATAAAAGCAACACAGCTCCTCACCCTGAACACACCATCCCTACTGTCAAACATTGTGGTGGCAGAATCATGGTTTGGGCCTGCTTTTCTTTAGCAGGTACAGGGTAGATGGTTAAAATTGATGGGAAGATGAATGGAGCCAAACATAGGACCATTTTGGAAGAAAATGTGTTGGAGTCTGCAAAACACCTGAAACTCGGACAAAGATTTAGCTTCCAACAAGACAATGATCCAAAACATAAAGCTAAATCTACAATGGAATGGTTCACAAATAAACATATCCAAGTGTTAAAACGGCCAAGTCAAAGTCCAGACCTGAATCCAATCGAGAATCTTTGGAAAGAGATGAAAACTGCTTTCACAAACACCCTCCATCCAACCTCACTGAGCTCGAGCTGTTTTGCAAGGAAGAATGGGCAAAAATTTCAGTCTTTCGATGTGCAAAACTGATAAAGACATTCCCCAAGCGACTGGCAGCTGTAATCGCAGCAAAGAGTGGCGCTACAAAGTATTAACGCAAGGGGGCCGAATAATATTGCAAGCCTCACTTTTCAGCTCTTTATTTCTAAAAAAAAAAAAAAAAAAAAAAAAACAGTTGAAAATATCAAATATTTCACATGCCCATCCATATGAGAATGTCTCGGGCGTTGGGTAGATACACCCAAGACAGGTCGGCAATCAATAGCTGGGCACACACTTACTCCCACAGACAGACAAGTCACAGTAAATCCAGGTTTTTGGACAGTGAGCAGTAACTGGAGAACCTGGGGGAAATCCACATGAACACGGAAAAAACTCCTACCTGATCGGATTTGGACCTGCATTATCAGCGGAGAGGCAGACGTGATAACCATTATGCCACTGTGCCACTGTGCCACCTCTGTTGATTTTAATTTGACAAATTTTATTTTAGGATGCAACCTTAACTCATACAAGTTTATTCAGTTCTATAAATCCTTACATTTAAGTGTTTAGGGTAATCTTAATCTTTAACAATTTTTTTAACTCATGATTTTTATTAAATTCTGCCATTTTGTACCAATGCTGCGGAGTTTGGTTAAACTGATAAATGCTAAATATTCTAATTGAAATAGAAAAAAAAGCTCATATCAAGTAATACAGAATGTAAATTATACACATTTAGTGTCATTTTAGGTATTATTGCAACAAAGTTAGCAGAATCAAGTAATATTGTATGTGTATATTGCCCTCAGCAAATATAAGGTTCACCATATTTGGACAATCAGGTTTTTGAGTGACTCCAGTGACCTTCTAGAGGAAAATTTATAATGCAGAGAATACACTTGCTGCTAAATTTTCCTTCAAGCACTTATCTTTGATTACACGCAACGTGAAAATAAAATATCAATTTACATATTGGGATTTCTACAAGCAAAGCAAAGGAGGTGTGAACATGTTAAACCATTACAGGCACATCAGGAGCTCACTGAGGTTTGAATCAAACTGGTGTACATTACATGGCTTATTGCTTCTTTTGATGTGTAAGCCTTTGCTTGGTGTTCCAGTGCTTATAAATGCGTTTCAAAACTCTACACATGAAAAAGGGTGTTAAGCAGACCCAATTTTGTAGTGAGAGTAAACAAAATAAACTACTATAATAAAATGAAAAACAATACAAATATTCTCAGTATATTAAAATAAATTAAAGGCATATTTTAGTATTTTTTGTATTATCTACAGTACAGGCAAAGGGTGTCTATTTTGAAAACACTAAAATATAAAACATGTTTTCAGTAATTTAACCTTTTTTTGTTACGTAGATAACTCCACATGTTTACGCTCATTCAAAATTTTGATGCCTTGAGAATCTACAATGTAAATAGTCGTGAAAAAAAAAAAAAAACATTGTTTGCATGAAAGTACAATTATCACTAAAATTATCAAATTAGTCTCCTTCCTGAACAGTGTATTTTTAAACTCATTATTATTATTATATAAACATACTGTATATATTATATATACTATTTCTACTATATATACACAGGGGTTGGACAATGAATCTGAAACACCTGTTATTTTAGTGTGGGAGGTGTCATGGCTAAATTGGAGCAGCCTGGTGGCCAGTAAGAGCCCAGTTTTGCTACAAATATTGTAATGCACACAACATTATGGGTGACATACCAGAGTTCAAAAAATTGGTTTGATGAACATGAAAGTGAAGTTGAACATCTCCCATGGAAATGTTTTGTGAAGCCAAGCCATGTGAATACAACACAACAGTATGCAAAACACGGCAATCCTATTTCTCCAACATCATCAACAAAAACATTAACAACAGCAGAGTCCTCTTCACTGTGGAAGAAAGATTTACAAACTCACCCACATAAATGGCCCCTCAACTGAGAAATGCAATGAGTTTGTGATCTTTTTCAGTACTAAAATCCAAAACATCAGGCAAACAATTACCACATCCTTATCCAACCATGGACATGAACCCGTACCATCACCACACAATGACGCCTTAGTAAAAATGTCAGAGTTCTGTACTGTTAATGATGAAATCCTAACGGACACAGTCATTCATCTCAAACCTTCCACTTGCAGTCTTGACACGATATAACATTATTTTAAGAATGTGTTTCCCACTGTAGCAGACATACTCCAGATTGTAAACACCTCACTCATGTCGTTTTTTTCCCAAGCTCACAAAAAAACCGCAGTTGTAAAGCCTCTTATAAAAAAGGAAAAAGTAGAAACATCTCAAATAAACAACTACAGGGCAATTTCCAATCTACTATTCATTGGTGAAATAATTAAGAAAGTAGTTTTCAGGCAAATTTATAGCTTTTTGTCCATAAATGGTGGTCTAGACAAATTCCATTCTGGGTTTCAGGTCAACCACAGCACAGAAACAGCTTCAATTAAGGTTAATAATGGCATTCGATTTAATTCAGAGGCTGTATTAGGCTCTCTTTTATTACTTCTTGATCTCAGTGCTGCCTCCAATCATACAATTCTTATAGATAGACTGGGATGGACTCTTTGGAACAGTCCCATAGTGGTTTACCTCATATCTTCTAGAAATATAAAGTAATATTTCTGAGAACGTGCCAATGACCTGTGGTGTCCCTCATGGTACGATTCACGGTCCGCTAATATTTAATACATGCTTCCACATACGGGACTATGGGCTGTCCTTTTTTAACCCAAACCAAACCAAACCACCAACCATCCAACCATTCTTCCATTCATCGATCCATTTATCCGTGGGCCTTTACAGGGGAAACCTTCCCCACCTGCCACCCACCCCAACAGGCTAGCCCCGTACAGCCGTCCATCCATCCATCCATCCATCCATCCATCCATCCATCCACACAGGGGCAAACTTCCCTACCTGATGCCCACCCCAACGGACTGGTCAGATTTTATGACTAAAACAGACCTGGAGAAACCTATCCACACTTTTATCTATAGCAGTATTGAATACTGCAACAGTCTCCTAACTGGACTTCCAAAAAAAGAGCATTAAACAGCTGCAGCTGATTTAGAATCCAGCAGCCAGAGTTCTGAACAAGAGCAAAAGAAGTGATCACATCAACCCCATTGTGAAGTCCTTACACTGGTTACCAGTCAGTTACAGAATAGACCTTAAGGTGTTTTTACTGGTCTATAAATATGTTAATGGTGTAGGACAAGTGTATTTATCAGATCTGCTACAGAGATATGAGCCGAGCAGAACGCTTAGATATTTAGGAACTGATCTATTAGTCCCAACCCAGGTGAGAACTAAACATGGAGAAGCAGCATTTAGCCGCTATGCTGCTTTCAAATGGATTCAGTTGAATGAGACCATGAGAAGAGCCCTGACTTTAGATGCTTTTAAATCCAAATTAAACTCACTCCTTTTTAAGCAGGCTTACAGACCAGTATAATTTACTAGTCACTATACGTTATGTTTTTGTTGTTATTTTGTTATTATTATTTAGCTTTTCTTTTTATGGAGTTCTCTTTTATTGCACTATTTTCTTTATTTTATCTTTCTCTTAATAAACCATTTTAATGGCTTTTACCATGTTGTACTGCTCTGTAAAGCACTTTGGATTGCTTCTGTATGAAAGTTGCTCTATATGTAAACTTGCCTTACCTATACATCAGTAAAGGTCTAAAAATATCTGAATCATAGACTGATGTTAATTATATTTTGTCTATTAATACTTAATAAATAATTCCAAATGGTCTGTCTCCTTCTGGTTATTAGAGCATGACAATGCCAGGCTTAATTCTGCACAGTAGACACAGTTTGTTTGTGTGTGCATGTGTGTACATGCATCTGTGTGCACGCATTGTGTGCATGTTCGACATGTTTGTCCCATTTTCCCAAATGCCCAAAGTCAATTTAAACCAACAATACAAAAGCTATAACTGGCCCAAAATCTAAGGTGTTCAAACACAGATGGTTAAAAAGAAAACTAAATACTGGCACATTACTCTAAAAGTCCTTTTTTTTACTTAAGTTTACTTTTACTATACTTTTGCGTTGTTAAACACATTTGCAAACTATTTGCATGGCCATCTATTATTAGTAATGATGAACTATATTTACAGATTACTTTGTGTGTAGTTCTGTAGGCTATACAATCACAGGGGGGCTGATGACTTGTCAGCTGTCCAAAAGACAACTATTGACACCTCCTAAACAATGATTCAGTAATAGAGAGGTAAAGGGGGGCAAAATATGTAGTCAAAGAAAGTGTACAAGCAATAGGGATAAGCTCACCCTGGAGAGGATTGTCCAATAAAGCCCATTTACACCACCAACAGGGTCATTTGAGGTATGCTAAAGCACATTTGGACAAGCCAGATTCATTTTAGAACAAGCTACTGTGGACTAATAAAACTAATATTAAGTTATTTGGAAATGACAAGGAGTGGTATGCATGGCAGGACAAAAAATTTAAAAAAAAATTAAAATTAAATAAAAAAAAAATAAATAAAATCCCACAGCATTCCGAGACAAACACTTGCTATCCACAGTAAAATTTGGTGCCGTGTCCATCATGTTGTGGAGCTGTGTGGCCAGTGCAGGTACTGGGAATTTTGTGACAGGGTCGCATGAGTCCACAGAGCTAAACAATATTAATAATTTGCTGTGTGATTTAAAACGGGCTGTCCATGCTCAGACACAATCAAACCTGACTGAACTGGAGATGTTTTGTAAAAAAAAATTAAAATGGTTACAAATACACTCAACCCAAATCCAGAGACTCATTGAAAGCTATATAAAATGTTTAGAGGCTGTTATTTCTGCAAAAGGAGGATCTACTAAAACACTGATGTAACTTTTAGGTTAGGGTGCCCAAATTTATGCACCTGCCTGATTTTGTTTGAATAACTATTGCACACTGTCTGTAAATTCTATAAACTGATTTTAACTTCTCAAATATCGGTGTTCATCTGCTATATGGCATATTTAACTGAAACTGCTGATCTGAACAACCAATGATTTATAAAGGAAAATCATGAAAATAATCAGGGTGCCCAAGCGTTTAAATACCACCATAGAAGCATTAACAGCTGCCACGCTGTATCTATGAGACAGACATTTAATATACACAGAACTATTCTGGCATAGTAGACTCCTCAAATAGTTTAACACATTCAGAAGATAAGGAATGACATGGATACCATCCACTCAGTGTGTGTAAATATATTTACTACTTTCCCAAAGTTTCTCAAACAACAATTTAGTATATGCAAAACATTCAAGTCTATTCAAGACCAACAAAGTGTCCAGAAAAGACCTAGGTCTTTTTTATTCCAAAATAAAAATAAAAAATGAAAAAATTAGATCGTTCTTACCGACACAATGGGGAGTATAGACTTTCCTCTGGAGCAAAGCTTGACCGGTAATCCGACTTTCAAAATAATAATGAGGAGGTGGTAACTGGAATGGATGGCTGCTGAGTTGAGATTTTCTCCAAGAAATCATTAAACAGCAACATGTAAAGAATGCAACTAAACAAGAAACACAAAGGAAATAAAATTGATAACAAAGGCCTGTTGTTGATATTAAGGTTTGGTAAGAAACGAAGCCACTGCTTCTTCTGATCTACTTAACCACCACCTGGTGAACTCTAATTATTAGTAAACTCGGCCTAAACCTCAGTACTGCCGCTTAGTGGATGGAGTAAGTATTGCAATAAGACACTTTACTGATTGGCCGTTTGCAATATATGAAACACACACACGCACGCACGCCCGCACGCACACGCACCCACCCGCACACCCACCACCCCCCCCCCCCCACACACACACACACACACACGGAGAAGTCATGTTATCATGATTTAATTGTAAATATTGTGTCTGTTTCTCATATTCCATCGGTCACATCTTTCCCATTTGACAGATAACTGCAATGTTGCAAGGGTCCTCACCCATAGCCAGTCCATTAAGAGCGTAATTTAAAGTTAAACTACAAAAAACAGCTATTATAGCATATTTTACCTCATTTTATGATCCTTATTTTAGGATCACATTATATACACACATGCTTTACAGATACACAGACCTATAATGAGTTATATAAATTAACTGACTTTATTATTATTATTACTTACTTACTAAATTACTTATTGCATGCACGACTAAAACGTTTAAGCGTTAATATAATACATTTAAAATATGCTTTTATTTGCATAAAAAAAATAAAAAATAATAATTGCCTTTATTTATTAAATACTAATGTAGAAAAAAGCCAGAGTTGGAGGCGTTAGTCTTCCCGTCTTCCCGTTCTGTAATGATATGTCATGTCCACTAGAGGGCAGTGTGTCCAAATTGAAATGTTTGTTATAATAATAATTAAGTCCAAAACTCAGTGTTATTTGTGAGAAAGACTACATGAACGATTCATCAAGCTAGGAACTAAGATTATTAGGTTAAAGTTGAATTTAAAGCATGTTTCTCCCCATCATAACATACTAAAGATGCTACAGAAAACTCTAAAAAGGATAGTAAAGCATGAGTTTCTTTATCAAGTAATAAATAAAATAATAATATCCAACTTATATATGTACATTTTCTTGTTTATTGACTAAGACTGATTCATGATACTTATTTGAACAAGGAAATTTAAAAAAATCGGAAGAAGTGTAAAAATATACTGAGCTATTGTGCTAAACCCTGTGTCTTGAACCCTGTTAGGTGCAGCACAGGTGAAATCTTTTTCAACTTTCAGTTTCTACCCATATTGTTTTTGCCACACATATGGGTTCACTGTTCATTGTTCCAACCATGTCATGATATAGACCGAAAGCCTGTTCTGATTCAATACAGTCTCCTCTGTGAAGATATTGGGACTTTATATGAGATATGCTTTTTCATTGCCCTCCAAAGTATCAAGTTTGTTATTGTTGTTTAGTCCGTTGTGGCATGGCTCTCTTTGTAATGATTATGCTGTAATGTTCTCTTTTCAGTAAAGCTTAGACAATTGTGTTCAGATGGCAAATAATTTATTGACTTAAAAGCATATACCACTATACTGTTAATAGAATATTTAGGATCATAATGGTAAAACATTAAAATCAATGTTTTTGCAGATTTCTTAAACCCATATATAATTTTTATCTTTTTAAAAAATGAAAATTATTCTACAATGTTAAGGGTGCTTTAGTATTCCGTTAGTGATCCCATTGTGTTTGAACTAATACAGGTACATTTTGTTAACCAAGATATGCTATAAAAATAACTCATGTACAGTATATAATGTTTATGGTCATTTAGCTTAATGAGCATTAGGTTAAAATGTTTATAATGCTTTTTGATCAGTATTTTTTGATGATCATAAAAATCTAACATTGTCCTACTGATAAAAAATATTTGTGTTCAACGTTTTTACAAATCTGAACATGAACGTTTTGGAATAGTCACTTAGGGCACTTTTGCACATTTAACTTGGATTCACACTCACTCTGGTGTGACTTAAATTAACAAAAACACACCCATCTGTAGGGCATAAGGTAGACCAAATGAAAACACAACATATTATTGACTGTGCATAACTGAGGTCCTAGAAAAGATTTATTCATTTCATACAATATACCTGTACTGCACTAAACCAGTATATTTCATAAAAAGGCAGCTATATTGCTTTTGATATAAAACCGACTTTTGTTTGGAAACCTGCTTGTCAGCCAGCATGTAAATGATTTTGGGGTTTTCACAGCTGGTAATCAAGGTGTTGATAAAGCAGGCTGCAGAATTAGACTGCAGATGGAATGATAAATAATTGAACTTTTGGTAAATATGTGTGTGGGCAGGCTCAAAAAAGGGAGGGCTGTATAACAGGGACATGGGGGTTGTGCTATAGTACCTCACATATCTTTCATGGTCCTGCTCTGTTCCCCTTTCTGCTTGCCTGGCAGTCATGAGGGCACCCTCTCGATGTCTCAGTGTTGTAGCATGTTGGACTCTGTTATCCGATTATCTGTTTTATCGATTTTGCTTTTTTATTTATTTCAGAGTTTTATCTTACCTTTTACTGGGTCTGCATTTATGAACAGAGATAGGGAGTCGTAGTATGCTGGGGAGGTTAAAAGGAAGTGAGATTTGAGAGTGCTTACATGGGGGAGACTGGCTAGGGTTTGCATTAAGACAGAACTATGAACACAACAGACACAAACATGTAGTGGTTTTAAATGATACATGTCATTATAAATCAATTAAAATGTTGATGGACACATATTCTTCAACTGTAAAAAGGGTAAAAGCTACAAACATCATACATAACGTATGCTATGTAATCATTAATAAACATTCGGACAGTGAGTAGCACTCTCACAGCAAGGTCTTAGCATTCAACTTTCATGTCTGTGTGGGTTTTGTATGATGAATCTGGGTTTCCTGAACAGCCCAAAACCATGAAGGTAATGCAAAAATGTCTTAGGTGTAAATGCTTGAATGTCTTTGTGTTTCTGTCCTGCAACAAACCAAAAACAAAAGCCATGTGAATGCTGAAACTCCATCACTTCTTATGACCCTGTTACGGATAAACTCAATTAGAATAAAATAAATATAAAAAATTATAAACAATAAAACAAACTGTAAAATTATTAGCAAAGCTTACTGAATGAATCGATGGTGTATTCCAAATTTGGCAATTTTACATGTGCACTCTGTCCTGTAGATGGCAACAGAATATAAAATTTTACTTCAATAAGGAAAAAATAGGAAAATTTTCTAATACTTGAAAAAACTTTTCCTTTGTTTGTTTGCATATGTGTGTGTGTGTGTGGTGTGTGTGTGTGTGTGTGTGTGTGTGTGTGTGTGTGTGTGTGCGTGTGCGTGT
>JAOUQT010258642.1:0-17147 GCA_025769995.1 Xyliphius kryptos | reverse complement strand
TGAGAAAAACTGTGCTCTTACTCTGCTAATTGAACCTTCACACTCTGCTCTTACTGGTGCGATGTGCAATTAACGAATATTGGCCAACAGGCTGCTCCAATTTAGCCATGAAACCTCCCACACTAAAATGACAGGTGTTTTAGTTTCACTGTCCAACTCCTGTATGTGTGTGTGTCCATTTATATGTATATATAAGTATATGTGCAGATGTGTTTGTGTTAATGAAACTATGACATCTAAATTGAAAATTGCAACCGAGCCTTTACCTTCCTTATTTACAGTTTATTTATGATGGGAAAATTGTGTGGTATGTACCCTTTTAATTTTATATAATAAATGTTTTTGTCTTGGTCTTGTGAGGAAATGAATAGCTACTTCTTACTTATTTCGATACAGGTGGGAAAGTCTGGTGCTCATGCTGATGTATGTTGGTTACATAATCATTATGAAGTAAGTTGAATTATGACATTACAATTAATTAACTATATCCTCATAAAATAACTAATGCATACCCTGTGCATGCACTAATTTATTTATAAGCAACTATTCAAGTTTAATCCAATTTGAGTACGATAAAAATGATTGTACATATAGTCATCACAATATATTTGTCTTTACCTCTCTATTTAGCAAACATCAAGAGAAACATACAGGGATCATTATCATTCATCACACAAACCAGGCAAAGGCTTTTTTTATGACCTACAGCAGAGAAAGTTCTGCTCTGCTCAGGGGTCCAACAGTGGCAGATTGGCAGTGTTGGGGCTTGGACTTACAAATGTTACCTTGTTCTCCAATGGCGAATACATGAAATACTATGCAGTTGTCTCAATTTGTAAATTTTTTTTTTGCCAAAGCACAGGGGATAGGAGTCTTGCCCAAGGTCCACAATAGTAATTTGTCAGCGCTTTGAACATCAGAGGTTTAGACCTTTACTTCCTCTTCTTCATGGGGTTCCCAAAACCTGACTTAGAAACAATAGAGCACATGAGGAAACTCAGAATGTTTCAGAAAAACATAAGTTCTGCATAGGCATTATGGCTTTATCTTAATTAATATTAACATATTGATGCATTTTGAACAGTTCGAATGGGTGCTTTAAATAAAGTTAAAGTTCCTACCTGACTCAGATACAAGCAAGACTGCTGCGGTTCATTTTAAGGCATACATCGCTTCACTTCATTCTTATTCTATTCTCAGTTTTCATTATGAAACAGTTGCTTAGATAATTTTTTTATTTTTAATACTTTAATTCATTATAATACACTGTAATTTAATATGAAATATCTAAGACCACTGATTTAGCAGGAGGTTATTATATATAGGTTTACTGTCATTTAAAAATAGTTCCTCATTGACCCGCTATTTCTAGCACTATTGTCCCATCAATTGCCCAGAGTTCATTCTTTACAATCAATATTAGTTTTTAAAAGATCTTACTTATTTAAATAAATCAGGGAACCTATTCATTTTGTCCTAAACCAAATTTTAGCTTTAAAAGATCTGTTTAACCGAGATATTTGGGTTTTTTTGCCTCACATTTGTAATATTGGATAACTTTCTTTGACAATGTGTCTTATTTTTTATATTTTGGTAAATCTACTTTAAGGATTTTTTCTAATTTACTGATTCTAAGTGTATATTTATGAAGAGGTATGGCTTGTTAGCAACATAAGCTCTGAAGTTTCAGTTAAAATGTAAGGAAGTACATTGACTGGTGATTTTTTGTGATTGTCGTTAAGAAAAAATAATTTTATATTTACATTTAGTCATTTAGCAGATGTTATTTTTACATAGTGACCTACAAATATGACTAAGTTTTAGCATAACTTTAGTTTGACAGTTGTTTATTTGGCTTTACTCAATCATTAGCTGCCATGGCTAAGCTTAAGACACTTAAAAATAGAGGGCTCTACAACAAGTAAAAGACTTTTAGGTAAAATGTGTAAAAATGTGCTTCAGGTAAAGTTTGATCTGTGTCTCAGGTTTAACACCAGCATGCAGAATTACTTTTCTGGGAAGGAAGATAAAGTTATTACCAATGGTAATACCGGGATCAGTGAGTTGGATGATGGTAATGCATATTATGAGGAGTTTTTGGATGATCCCTCATGGCCATTACTCAGATCAGGTAAGGGTAACTAGACAGGCTTCATCTCGGCACCTCAGGAACCGTATCCTGTTCCTTCTCTGATTCTACTTAAAATAATAATTGCAGTGATATATTTTCATGAGACTAACACTATTTTCTTGTCTCTTTCTTGCCAATTTAAAGCTTTTCTGTCTTCCCATACTTATACCAGCTTTATCCAGTCCCAGTGCTGGCCTTCTTGGTAGTTGTTATTTTTTTCTATTTTTTAAACATGTCTTACGAAGCCCTGTAACATTCTCTTTGAAGCCTGTCTCTTTAGCCTTACTAATCTCACCTGCTTTCCACTTCAGAGCATTCATTTACATTGTGACCAAAATCCTGTAAATAAGTGAATTTCCTTCTGTTTTGCATTTTTCTCAAGTTGCAGTGTTTGCACAGAATAATGACTCAAATAGACTTCAAACCATTTCAACAGCCGGTTGATTGTTAACAGATTAGTGATAAACTAAATACAATAAATTTTATGCTGTCCAATTTTTTAATTTAATGTCTGCATAGTCCAGATAAGAGTGGAAAATCTCATCCAGTGGAGAACGTTTCGGACGCTGGGCAGATACACCAAGGACAGGTCGCCAATCTATTGCTGGGCATACACTCACTCACACACTATATGAGGCACTTTTAAAAAATTAATTTATTCATTACCTTCCGTCTAATCCTCTATGAGGGTTGCAGGGGGGTTTCCCATGCCCCTCCAGGGAAAAACGTCTTGGGCACTGCACTGGTACACCCAGGACAGGGCACCAATCTATCTCTGGACACACATACAGATTATAGGGGCAAATTAGAGCAGCTAATTTACCTTGAATTCATGTTTTTGGACTGTGAGAGTAAACCGGAAAACTCTGAGGAAACCCGGGCGAAAATACGGAAACTGCACCCGGTTTGGGATTCGAACCGGGAATCCCTAGCGCTATAATAATTAATTCTAAACACATAAATATATAATAACATTAATAATACAAACCCAGAAAAAAAAGAGGATTACATCAGGAAGAACATCCACTGCCAATTCTAATGTGGATCAATAATCTGATTTTAAATTCTGGATTTTTGATCTCCAGAGGGATGAAGAGAGTGCAGGGAGATAAAATGTAAGGCAAAGCAAGAAGTGGTAAAAAACATAGGAAAAGGGCTAGTGACAAGCTGTATTTTGGACACCAAGAAAGATGAAAAGGATTTGAATCAATTGGCCAGACAAATAAATGTATTTACAAAGAATATGCAGCAGGTATTAATGATAAGGATGTTGGTGGGAATTTGTTATCAAATAAAGAGGGTGCAATAAGATGGTGGAAATAGTGTGATGGAGGATGTACTGTAATGGTGAAAATGGTAACTTGAGGAGTTCACGAATGTAGAAAATGGTAGCGAAAGTAAGATTGATGTAGATTAGGAAGGAGGAAGTAATGGAAGCTTTAAAGCAAATTCTTAGAGGAAAGGCCTCTGGTTACAATGAGATACCAGTGAAGGCTTGGACATGGTTAAAGAGTTTTAACACAGTTTTAGATTGTTTAACACAGTTTTAGAATGTGATACGAGGACAAATAAGTGGAGAAGAAGCCTGATGGCACTAATTTTCAAGAATGAATACAAAGGAACTACACAATAATAATATTAATTAGCCACAGCATAAAGATCCAGAAAATTGTGGACGCCAGGTCGGAAAAAAAGTGAAGGTTTGGGAGCAGCAGTGGGGTTTTTTTCAGCAAAATGCACCACTGTTTGCTTTGTGAATGTTAATTTTGAAATGTAAGGAAGGCCAAAAGGAGGACAATAGAAGCTGGACAGTGTGTTTGGTTAGATCCTGAGAAAGCTTTTGATAGGGTGCCGAGGAAATCAGAATGAGAGAGAGAAAAGTATCTGAGGGTGGTGAAGGATATGTAAAAGGACAGTGTAACATCAGTGAAATGTGAGAAAATATGGATTTGTTTAAAACGGAGCAAGTGTCAACCCAGAATCCTTTCTAGTTTGTGATGATTATGGATAGGCTGAAAGACAAAACATTAAACGTCAAAAAAGTCAAACCTTCTTGTTGTGAGGTGAGAATGCTAACAATGTGCTACCATGCAGCTCCCGAATGTTCTAAGATATTAGATTCTGATGGCTTTGGGTTTATTGGTGTCCTTGTAGATGTCCACAAACTTACAATACCATATTAGTTTTGATAAGTAGGTTGAGATTTGTGAATTAATGTGTGTTTTAGTGAAAGAATGTAAGAATATTGTAACTTTATACTGGTATTATTACATAGCTGAACACAGGGAGTCCGTACAATGAATAAATCAATACTAACATTTTGTATTTAATGCACTTAATAGCAGTTGATTTCCCCTGGAATTTTATGTTAATATAGTTTGTAATCCAGGTAATTTTTAGGACAAAAATGCAATACTGAAGGATTTTGCTCTGTATTAATCCTGTTATCTCAATGCATTTGTATGTTTATGTGGTGTGACACCTTCATTAAACTGTCTTTTATTGTTGTTTTTGAAGTGTGACGTGATTTTGGTGATTCTACATTTTTTTTATCCCACTACACCTATCTTCTGCAACTTGCAGTTTTGGATTATTAGCTTGTTTCTGTTTCTTTGTTCTAATACTAAACAGTGTTTAAATCGTGGTTATGTGGGACCACATCACATGTTGCAAGATATTATCAGGGTATTTGTCCCATCCCTGTGTGTAATGCAGCCTTTGTCTCAATCACTAAAACAGTAAAGATTTATTAAGTTTTGTGTATTAATATTAAAGTCAGGTTTAACACTAATCCCTAGCAATTCACAAGTCAGTAGAACTGGTAGTTCTAGATTACAATGCAACACCATGTACGTTTTGGTTGAATGTGATGTGGACACAGTAATTTGTATTGTTTATTATGTATACTCGGCAGTTTTGTGAGATTATATTTTATGAGTATATTTGAGCAGGTCTGTCAGAATGTTTGATTTCACTTTAACAGAGCTAGTTGCAGCACCTGTTTAAATTTGAGATTTGTTTGTGAAAACAGTTATATCAGGTCAAAGATGGGTAGTATTTAATTCCTTTTTTAGTAGTATGTTGTTTTAGTATGCTGTTATAAGCGTTTCAAACTGCAGAACTGTTTTTAAATAACTGTTATTATAGTTAGGAAAAATATAACCAAAAAAGTTGTTTAAGAGCTGTTTGGTACTGAACACGCAGGAATTACTAATCAGTCTTTTTTATTTTTATTCATATGCACATTTGAACTGACTACTGATATAATACATTTACTGCATTGTTTACCACTGAATTTATAGTTAAGCCCTGTAAGATGTATACTCGTGGATCAGTTGTGATGGTGGATGAGATGATGAACTCCAGCCCTCCCAACTACCGCTTCCCAGAAGCCGGACTCCGACTCATGATCACAAACCATTTTGGTCCTAAAACCCGTTTGCGTATGGCAAGTCGACTTATTATTCATGAGGTAGGCACCACTGGATCATTTCAATTATTCCCAAATGAAAAGTTGGCAAACTAAATGGCTAAGTATTAGAAAAACTATGTTTTTTGTGTTGACCAATTTGGAATACTTTTCTATTATGTTTATAGTATATATTATTATGTTCTAATTTTGAATGTAACACACCATTAATTGTCTTACTAGGAACCGGTATAATAATGATTTAGCAACACAACATCGCATCTCATAATGACTTCAAAATTGAAAATGTGGGGTTTAGTTGTAAAGCATATAGAATGGCATTACAGTTTATCCTGATGTGCTTCATTTGCTTAATTGTGTCTGGTTTTATAAAGGCCTAGCCTTTAAAGTCTGTTAAATTAACAGGAAGTTTTTTGTGCCAGCCTAACAAATTTAATCCAAATGCCCGTCCATGTAATTGGATGCAGTCATCCTAAAAAGACCTTAAAATAGCAAGCAAAAGCTCTCCCAGTTTGAAAAAATTAAAGACTTCCGTGGTGATTTTCCACATGCACATTAAATTTGTATAATTTGAATTTGTAACATTGGACGCAAAAGAAGTAAAGGGCATTAAAATACCTTTCATATTCACTGAAGATTTTCCACCTAGATTTTAAAAATGTCTATTAGGCTGCTTTCCCTGGTGATTTTAACTCTTTTATGCTTTTGTACCAAAAGTTTTTCACAGTTTTACAACTGCTGCATTTAACTTCATAAAGCCATATAATTGTATGCCTGTATCTTATTAATGAAATGATCTACATACCATATACCCTAAATCATATTATTTAGTATTGATTAGATAAAACTTGTCTCTCATAATTAAATAATGTTACAAAAATAAGTACAACATTGTATAATAAAATACATTAATGGGATGAAGCTAAAGAAAGTAAAGCAAACTATAAGGATTTACATGTATTAGGAAATATGAAATTAGCATCTAGTAAATAAATATGAGTAACTTTGTACGATAAAGCTTTGTTTTACTTTTTAAAAGTCTTCTTAGTTATTTTTAAACAATATTTATATACATATGATATTTTAATTCAGAAAACAGCAGTGTTCTGAAAAGATGCTTGGAGAAAATATGTACATCCTAATAGAACGTTTAGAAGTCTAACATTTCACAAATATCTATTGTGGCATGCACTGTTTGTATATTGTAATACATCTGTCTTTTAATCAAAATTGAACTGACAGATAATGACACACAAGCTTATGAATGGAACTACTTATTTCTTACTAACAGTCACAGACTGTCAAGAAGCAGAGGTAGGAGCAAGTAGAAACAAACTAAATGCTAATTTATTAACAAAAATGAGTAACCTATACCCAAAAGCAAAACAAATAGAATAAAAAAAGTATTTTATTATGTAAAAATTAGCTACAACTGGCATTGAATGTAAGTGGAATCAGCCTTACGTCTTGCTGTTACCGCTAGAGTAATGAAATAATGCACCGTATCTAGACAGTGCATCAAATGCCTGTGGCAGGAGCAAGCAGCTTCTTTATAAGTAAAGCAACAGAACACAGATTGATCCACATAGAGAGCAAAAGAGGGTTAACTTCTACCAGAGGCACTACATGAACAAGAGTCTAGGGGTGTAAAAGAGTCAGAACTCAACCAAATAACAAATAGAAAAACATGTAAACCCTATTAACATTTAACATTAACATTTAAATTACATTTGAAGCAAATAAATGTTCGTTACTATTATTTTGTGCTTACTGTACATTTATTTAATGTTACTAAATTACAATGTAAAGTTCATATGAAAAAGCAGGCGGTACCGCTAACGACTTGATCACATGTAGCAACAACGGCTGGCACATATGTCTAATGGAGTGGACAGGGCACTTGTGGCTGATGGGAAAGCAGATACAACTGAAGACGGCAGCATTATAGAGGACAAGCTAACTGATGAGGAAGATAATGAGAATTTATCTCCTTTTGCCATACCTGGTAAGGAAACTTTTTAGATTTTGGATTTCATCTTTTGTCATGTCACCTCGTCTTACACACAACATTAAACTTACTCTATTAAATAACTGCATTTTGAAACAACATTACATTTACATTTAGTTATTTAGCAGACGCTTTAATCCAAAGCGATTTACAAGTATCCCAACTTGATTGGGGTCTGAACACAGGGTTGATACAGGACCCTGGAGCAATGAGGGTTAAGGGTCTTGCTCAAGGACCCACATTGGTAACTTCAGTGGACCTGGGATTTGAACCCCCGACCTTGTGATTGATAGTCCAACACCCTAACCACTGAGCTACCACTTCCTCAACATGCTGCTAGTATGGGTAGGAGCATACTTTAATTAGGTGTTTAAATGGAATTATTATAAATTTTAGACAATTTTATAAATTGAAATACAAATGCATTTCTAATAAAAGTTAGGACTCTCGAAAATGCAATAAATGATGTATTTTGTCATTTATTTTAAGAGTTATGTAACAGACAACAGAACAAAGAAATAATTCTTATCTTTTTAAAGGTGAACTTAATTTTATGTGTAATTAAAATTTTAAAAATATTTCTGCAACACACTCAGAAAATTATACTAATTATTATTTTTTAAACAATTAATAAATATTGTTTTTATAGACATTTTGCAAGTAAAATGTTTGCCCATTTTTTACAACCCGCCCCTTGTTGTCCATATGCAGTTCACTAAAGATCTCATGAACGACAGAAAGATGTTTTGGGGCTTGATGAATGTTTAGAGAAAGTCAATGTTTTAACATTTAGTTATTTTTATTCATGGTGGTGGACATGTTTTGCTACAGAATGTTGTCTTAATTGAAACAATGACTTCTACCAGCAAATTCTGAAAGTAAATGTCATGACACTGTATTCATGTTTACATAATCTGTCCAATTGTGTATTGGTCTAGTCCAAATTCTTCAGAGATTGTTTGCAAGCTATTCCAACTTGATGAGCACCAACAAACTCAGAAATCTTTGCAATCCTCAGAAATCTTATTCATTTGTGTCATAATACACTTTTCCAAACATCAGACTTCACAAACAGCACCTGGCTCTAATTTTCATTTTTATTTTTTTCACCTTTGATTCTTTTGCATATGGTAAAGGTTCACAAAATCACAAATGTTGGATCAGTTTTTATATAAATATATTATAATAAATACTACATCCTATAGTTTCATTTGCAAAAATGCAAAAATGGGCAGAAATATTAAAAAAAAAAAACTAAAAACAAGACCAATTGCCAAGTTCCTGCAAAAAGAAAAAAACAACTCATAATATGGCCATCACTAAACAGGTTCATCCAAATATCTTACCAGTGTTATTGGACTGTTGAAGGAAGCTTATTCTGACACAGGGAGAACATAGAAATGTCACACAGAAAGTTTGTTGTCCTCCATACCAGGTAATAGAATTTAGGACCTTCTTGCAGTAATAGAAGAAAACTTTCATTTATTCATTATTCATTCATTCATTCATTCATTGTCTTCTGCTTAATCCTCTATGAGGGTCGTGGATGTCTTACCCATGCCTATACAGGGAAAAGGGTTTTGTGAGATGGGCAAATACACCCAGGACAATTTATAGGGTTAGGGGGAATTTATAGCAGTCAATATACCTTAAATTCATGTTTTTGGTCTGTGGGATGAAATTAGAGAACCTGTAGGAAACTCACATGGACACTTGGAGAAGATGGAAACTCCACCCAGATTGGGATTCGAAACGGGAATAATCACTAATCACTAGATCTACATGTGAAAGTGAATTCAAACAACATTAAATGAATTTTATTCTAGCTCATGCACATTGAAATTTTAGAATTACTGTAAATTCTAAGCAGCATAATGAGTTATTGTGGTGTTATGCTGTTCTATTATAGGTAGTGCCATCAACAGATTGAAGTTCATCATCTCGTGGCCTATCCTGGTGTTACTTTATTTTACTGTACCAAATTGTGCCAAACCACGGTGGGAAAATTTCTTCATGCTCTCATTTTTTCTCTCCACTTTATGGATAGCTATCTTCTCCTATTTTATGGTGTGGATGGTAAGTCTGCATTTAAGTTAAAATCAATATGAGCAGTTCATTGTATCTATGTTACAGGGAGTAATTTATGTTTGTATATAAAAAGTTCTGATGTTGTTTTGGGGGATAAAAAAATCTTCATTAGTATCTTACAGGTTAAGTGTCTCAGTATGATTTAAACACAGTTGGGATGAAGGTAACCATTTAAAACAGTGGGGGGCATTTGGGAGCGGTTGATCCATTTCTACCACCAGCTAGAGTGCTTTTTTCTATAATCTGTAGCAGCTGCTATTTCACACCAAAATGCAGTTGGTGGCTGTTTTTGGTGGTACAGAGAATATCTGACAAATAGACTGGAACACAGAAGCACTGTAGAATTTAGTTGAAGCTCTGAATACAATAAAGTGGCTCCTGAACCTTTTGGATCATTATGATAAAGGTTATGGACACGCTAAGATGGTTAATGATTTAGGTGCAAAGGAATATGAAACTTAATTAACACTTCGCTGTATCTTTCGTTGGTTGGATAAGGCAGTGGGTGTGGGCCCTGCCAGCCACATGGTCAGATTACCACATGGCCATACTGATTCTGCCAATTAAATTATGGTCTTTTAATGTCAAAAAATTTAGTCATACAGAGGGTGTACAGTAAAGGACTTAGCACAGAGTCTTGTGTTTTTGGAGATCATGAAGACCTAGAAGTTGTCTATTTGGAAAGTTGGGTCCAATGTATTACTTATTGCATTAAATAGATTTGAATTCCAGATCAAAACATTACAATGAAAAAAGAGTTCAGGGCTTTGGCTTTTTTATTGGTATATATTTATTGGTATCTACATCTAAATGTAACAGGTGACAGGGGTGCTAGAATTAGTTTGGAATTAGTTTAAACAATGTGCAATTCTGAAGGTTTAATCTTGATTTAAGCCTTAGTTTTCTTAATGTGAAGACTATACTCAGAATAATTCAGAGTAAATACACTGCATAAACACAAGGCATTCAGGAATGTCCTGAGATACACCAACAACTTTTAAATACCAGCAATACAGGTATCAAAATTTACCAAATATTGTTGCCGTATTTATATATACAGGTGCTGGTCATAAAATTAGAATATCATGAAAAAGTTGACTTATTTCAGTAAGTGAAACATGTATGTTCTATTCATTTATTACACACATTATATACTGGATTTATAATTATACTTTCATTACATATATTTTTTAAATGTCAATCTTTTTTTATTTTGATGATTATACACTTGGTCATTATAAATTACAACTAATAAAAAATCCTAAATTCAGTATTTCAAAAAATTTGAATATTGTGAAAAGGTTTAAAATGAAAGACACCTGGTACCACATTCTAATCAGCTAGTTAACTCCAAACACCTGCAAAGGCTTTTATATGGTCTCTCAGTCTAGTTTTGTGGGCTACAAAATCATGGGGAAGACTGCTGACTTGACAGTTGTACAAAAGATGACCATTGACACCTTGCACAAAAAGGGCAATACACTGGCATTGCTAACAGAGCTCTGTGTCCAAGCACATTAATAGAGAGATGTGTACAAACTACAGAGATAACTGCACCCTGGAGGGGATTGTGTAACAAAACCTATTCAAAAATATGGGGGAGATTCACAAAAAATGGACTGCAGCTCGAGTTAGTGCTTCAAGAACCACCACACACAGACCTATGCAAAACATGGGTGACAGCTATCGCATTTTTTGTGTCAAGCCACTCTTGAACAAAAGATGGTGTCAAAAGTGTCTTGTCTGGGCTATAGACAAAAAGGACTAGGTTGATGCCAGGTGGATGTTCACTGATGAAAGTAAATTGTGCATTTCCTTTGGAAATCAAGGTCCCAGTCTCTGAAGGAAGAGAAGAGAGGCACATAATCCACGTTGCTTTAGGTGGAGTGTGAAGTTTCCACAGTCAGTGATGGTTTGGGGTGCCACATCATCTGCTGGTGTTGGTCCATTTGGGATATTGGAATATTGTGAAGAGGAAGCTCGATTGTTCAATCGTACAGTGCATGTTGGTAGATCGCAGTGGAACACCCCACATGTTCTGTCTTCTACTGCTGTCGCTTTTTGGAACGTATCCCTTGAAAGTTATAGTTATATTTACATTTAATTATAATATTACAAGTGTAATAGCACCGTACATGCAATTTTCCATTCTCCAGAAGAATGCTGATGGATAAAGGTAGAGAAGGTCAAAAAAAAGTTACTCAGTGTTTTTGTCGATTTGGAGAAAGCTTATGACAGGGTGCCAAGGGAGGAACTGTATGAGAAATGTGTATATAAAAAAGTCTGGAGTGGCTGAGACGTATATTAGACTTGTTCAGGACATGTATGAGAATAGCGTGACATCGGTGAGATGTGCTGTAGGATTGACCAATAGCTTTGTGGTGGAGGTAGGATTACGTAGAGGTTTGACCCTGAGCCCCTTCTTATTTGCTCTGGTGATGACAAGGTTAACAGATGAGGTCAGAGAGGAATCGCCTTGAACTATGATCTTTGCCGATGACATTGTGATCCGTAGTGAGAACAGGAGACAGGTAGAAGAGAACTTGGAGAGGTGACGATATAGTCTGGAATCTTAAGTAATATTATAATATTCTCAATTTAGGATTTTAATTAGCTATATTAATCAGTTATAATAATCAAAATTAAAAGAAATAAACATTTGAAATATATCGCTCTGTGTGTAATGAATGAATGTAATATACAAGTTTCAGTTTTTAAATGTAATTACTGAAATAAATTAACTTTTTTTTTTTTACCAGCACCTGTATATCCTCTATATAGTATACAAGTTTGATGATGTTTTTGTACGCACAGATAAACCTGAAACTTGAGTTAAGCATTGTGTGCTCATGTTAAGGTGACTATCATTGGCTACACCCTGGGAATACCTGATGTTATAATGGGCATCACTTTCCTAGCAGCTGGCACCAGCGTTCCTGACTGCATTGCCAGTCTTATAGTTGCTCGACAAGGTATCATTTGTGCATGTTTGCTGTATTTTTTTTTATATGTTTTGTTTTTAATAATTCTGATATGATTTACAGTTAAGTTCATACATTAATGTATGTATTTTTTTTCAGGGCTGGGGGATATGGCTGTGTCCAACACCATTGGCAGTAATGTTTTTGATATCCTGGTCGGACTTGGCGTTCCATGGGGCCTGCAGACGATGGCCATCAACTATGGTTCTGAGGTAACTGTCTTTTTTGATAAATACACTGCAATATACACTGATAAACTTTAAACTTATAAGCCAACAATGCGTCACCATCAATCAGGATTTTTCCGAGAAACGGATTAAGACGGATCAATGCTAAATATCAAGTCAAATCAAATTTGCTTTAATGTACCATAGCAACAAAAAAATAAACTTCAGAATTAAATGGAATACAAAGTTACATTGAAGTCCATTTCTAAGTTGACATAAGAGTAAAAAGTGTTACCGTTCCTTTCTGTGGTGTTTGGCATTTCTATAGATCAGGCCCAAAAATCATCATAAAAATAACAGCATCCAGATTACTGTTCATTTTTAAAATATTTTGCCAGTGTCAGCAAAAAAATATGACAGTCTATTGTCATTTTGCTACTGATTCCAAATATAAAAAAAAATGTTTATTTTTGGTTTGTTAAAAAAAGCAAATTTGACACTTATTACAATATATTTTATTGCAAATGCAGTAACCATACACAGGTCTTTAAGGATCCTTGTATGTTTTCAGACAACTGCAATGACATTGTAAGCCATTATAACCATTCAATAATTTTCTATTAAGGTCACAGGGGGGTTCCCCATGCCCATTTAGGTAAGAAAATTTCAGGCGCTGGGCAGATACACCCTGGACAGGGTGACAGTCCATAGCTGAGCAGACACTCAATCACACATACACAGACGATATAGGAGAAATTAGGAGCAGCCAATTTGCCTTGAATCCATGTTTTTCTCACTGTGGGAGGAAACCAGAGAACCTAAAGGAAACCCACGCAGACATGGAGAACATGGAAACTCCACTCAGATTGTGATTTGAACCCGGAATCCCCAGTGCTGAGAGGCGAGCTTGCTAACCTAAGCCACTGTGCTGCATAAGCCCCAATACAATATCATCATTTAACTCTAACAGGGGTGAACGAGGACCAGACAGAATTTCTCACCATTAGGAACAGGTTTTATTCACATACTGTCGGTACATGGAATCTCTCCCCCTGTGGCATGTGATTTTTCAGCTTATAATGGCTGCACACGTTTATCAGACGAAGCTTGTTAGTTCATTTAATTTAATTTTTATTGAGCGACGACATTCACTCTATGCCAGCACCGCCACAATAACCATTTTTATTGTGTCTATATGTTTTGCGTTTAAACTTAAAAAAATATATAATAAATGGGGTATTTTAATGTTAACAAGCCCACTGTTAATAATAAAAGCGAATTAACTTTTTTAGGTAATTTATCAACAATTGTAACTTTGTAAAAGCGATTGCTTTTAAAAATACACAACACTTTTCTGTCTATGGTTTGTTTTGTCTGGTTTCAGGTGAAAATTAACAGTAGAGGACTGGTTTATTCTGTGGTGCTACTCCTTGGCTCGGTGGCTTTAACTGTAAGTAACAGAGACAATTATGAAAAAATTAACACAGATTTACTTATTTTACCCATTAAGGACTCAGCAACCCATAACTCATGAGTCATCTAAATGTTTTTCATTATAATCATATCTTACGTTAGAAGATATGTGGGGAAGTGGTAGTTCAGTGGTTAGGGTGTTGGACTATCAATCACAAGGTTGGGGGTTCAAGTCCCAGGTCTACTGAAGTTACCAATGTGGGTCCTTGAGCAAGACCCTTAACCCTCATTGCTCCAAGGTTCAGTATCAACCCTGTGTTCTGATCCCAACCAAGTTGGGATACTTGTAAGTCGCTTTGGATAAAAGCATCTTTTAAATAACCAAATGTAAATGTAAATGTATCTAGCCCCACTTAGGACGCCATATACAAGACTCCAGGAAGGTGTTAGCTTAGTGGTTAGGGTGTTGGGCTAGCAATCCATAGGTTGGGGGTTCAAATCCCAGGGAGCATGGAATTGTCCAAAATGTCTTGGTATGCTGAACATTCAGAGTTCCTTTCATTGGAACTAAGCTCCTGAAAAACCACCCCTCCACCAAACTTTACACTTGGCACAATGCAAACAGGTACAGACAAGTACCGTAGTCCTAGCAACCACCAAACCCAGACTCGTACATCAGATTGCCAGATGGAGAAGCACGATTCGTCACTTCAGAGAACTCTTCTTCATTACTCTAGAGTCCAGTGGTGGCGTGCTTTACACCACTGCTTTGCATTGCACTTTGTGATGTATGGCTTGGATGCAGCCTCTCGACCATGGAAACCCATTCCATGAAGCTCTCTGCACACTGTTCCTAAGCTAATCTGACATCCACATGATGTTTGGAGTTCTGTAGTGATTGACTCTACAGAAAGTTGGCGACCTCATTGCTGACCCCACTCTCAGTTCACATGACCTACCACTTGCTAGCCTAAGCAAGCACTATTTACTTCTGTAAAAAGAACTCAGCCCTAATATGGCTTTGCATCGTCTCCATATATCCCCTCTGTATCTCCCAACATTATCTCTGCATGTTCAGTGCTTACACACAAAAAAGCAAGCCGTTTCAAGGTCTGTGCAAAGTAGCGCTCTTAATACGCGAGGTAGGGAATCGTCTCCAAAGACGAAATGTCTAAATATCGGATCGTTATTCAGAAATTAACAGGATAATCACATACTTAAGACCATCTCGTAAATTGTTTGCTTTCCGAAGAGGAGATGCTTTAGGCAGACATAATTATGTTTGCAGTGCTTGATGGTGGAAATACACGTCAAGGACCCCTGGGGAGATTTTTTTTGTTGCCATTAGAACAGGATGGGGGGCTCCGAATGGAAAACCGAGGGTGTTATCAAAGCAATTATGTTAGTACTCCAGACCCCCTCAAAAGAAAGCGCAGGGAACGAACAAGGAACCCATTTGCTTTCAGATGAAACCGTAAAAGAGCTCTGCTTCTTATCTCAGGAGTGCAGTACGACCAACATTTAGGGGGTATTTATTCCCCGCTGTCTGTATTTTCCCTCATGTTTTAAATTTTGAATTAAATTGTGGTTCGTTTACATGATGCAAATAAGCCTTTAACCGCAGTCTGTTCTTACGCCGCCACAATCTGGTGCATTAGGCTTAAAAGTAACAACAACCAGAAAATTGAGGCTTGTTGAATGGCAATTAAATATGAATCGACACTCGGCTAATTAAAACGCATGTCAGTTTTTTTTTCCCCCCTTCCCCGAAATGTTTCTGGCACTTGCGCAGCATTTCTGACGGATGTGAGCCGAACCCTATCTGTAATGAAAATAAACAGATCAGGTATTTATTAACAGCTTGACGGAGCAAACGCTTGCCTTTGCATCGAGTGGGAAAGGTAGAGGGAGAGCGAGAAAGATGGAGAGACGGGCACGGAGGAATAATTGTTTATCGATCTGGCGGCTGCATTTAGGTAGTGCATTAAATCGGACGACAGATTGCTGGTGGCTGTCGGATGGATGGAGGGAGGGCGAGAGGGATGTTGGGAGATCTTAGGTGGAAGGGGAGAGCGGTAATTTTGCTCTTGCTCATCTCAAGTGATCAATGGCGGCCGTGCGCCGAGGAGCCGGAAAATGGGAGCGATGTCATGACGAGGAAGTCGAGGATGAGTAAAATCAGTTTGGTTAATTTGGATTTTGGATTTAAGATTTCGGAGCAGGGCGGCACGGGGGTGTTAGGAGTTAGCACGTTCGCCTCTCAGCACTGAGGAGTCTCAGTTCGATTCCCAATCTGGGTGGAGTTTCCATGTTCTACCCATGTCTGCGTGGGACCTTGCATGGGACCTCATGTTGGAAGAGGAAGGGGCCGGCTCCAAACTGTTCCCACAAAGTTGGGAGCTTGGAATTGTCCAAAATGTCTTGGTATGCTGAAGCCTTCAGGTTCCTTTCACCGGAACTAAGGGGCCAAGCCCAGCTCCTTAAAAACATCTCCACACCATGATCTCCCCCTCCACCAAAATTTACACTTGGCACAATGCAGTCAGACAAGTATCATTCTCCTGGCAACCGCCAAAACCAGACTCGTTCTTCAGATTGCCAGATGGAGAAGTACGATTCGTCACTTCAGAGAACTCTTCTTCACTGCTTTAGAGTCCAGTGGCGGCATGCTTTACACCACAGCATCTGATGCTTTGCATTGCATTTGGTGATGTACGGTGGCTTAGTGGTTAGCACGTTCGCCTCTCGGCGATGGGGATTTCGGGTTCCAACCCCATTTTGGGTGGATTTTCCATGTTCTCCCCTTGTCCGCTTGGGTTTTCTCTGGGTCCGTTTCTTCCCACAGTCTAAAAAGGGCAGTTGTAGGCTTGCGGTTAGGGAACCAGCCTTGTAACCTAAAGGTCGCCGGTTCGATTCCCAGTCCCACCAA
>JAOUQT010258539.1:0-17149 GCA_025769995.1 Xyliphius kryptos | reverse complement strand
AACCAGAGGAAATGACTAAATAATCACAAAATATCAGCTAAATCTACATTAACAGGAGGTCAGAGACTCTAGATAGCCACACAGGAGAACCTATGAAGATGAAGGTGCAGGGGGGCCAAAAGTTCCTTCTGACATTTTTTTCACCACTAAAGTTTTATAAAAATGCATACTGTTATAGTTTTAATTGTCACAATTACCTTTATTTTTCAAATGGCAATGTAACTGAATATAATCCACTCAGGCATGAAAAACTCTAAAGAAAAGAGCCTGGAGACTCAGAAAACATTTACATAACTGTATAAAATACCTTAAATTTAAGAAATATTATTTTTGGTCAAGCAGGGTTATGTTGTAAAGTATAGTAACATAGTAAACATAGTAGTTGGGTCAGATGCATTAGTGCTTTTATCGCTGGCCAGTGACAAATAATCAAAAGCCACTTCTCTGCCTCTGAACATTTGACAATATGTCCTCAATGGTGGCTTAGTGGTTAGCACATTCACCTCTCAGTGCTGGGGATTCCTGGTTCAAATCCCAATCTGGGTGGAGTGAGCTGCAGTGGGCTTCTCTGCTTTTCTCCCACAGTTCAAAAACATGGATGCAAGGTTAACTGAATGCTCTAAATTGCCCTATATAATGTGTGTGAGTGAGTGTGTCCAGCGATAGGTTGATGCCCTGTCCTGGTGTATCTGCCCAGCAGCCGAGACATTCTTCCCTGGATGGGCAATTGTTTTGTCCTATTTGATGTTTGCTTTACAATTATAAAAATATCAAATGTTCAAAGATTTATAGATTAGATAAATTAGATAGATTAAGTTAATCAAAACGAAGATCAAAGGCAACCAAGTATCAACACTGCTGCACATAACAGTCAATATTCACATTCCTGATATTTGAACACAGGGCAAACATACCTTAAAAGACTCTCCCGTAGCAAAAGGAAAGAATGTCAAGGTTCCTTCAGATGCGTCCCATTTCCCATTTAGTCTGGAGGTTCGAAGTACTGACCTCTCTGTGAAATTTACCGTAAGCTGAAGCCCCACATCCCCCTCTTGTTCGTCACTGCCTTCTTGAGAGGTGCATGATATTGACACCATCATACTGCAACACATAGAATTCAGTGATCAGTCCAGAGATCTATCACTAATAGGGACTAGTTAAACTAGACCTGTCAAATAGCACTTATTCATATTTATATATATATTAAAGCAATTAGGCACAAGAGAGGGTTTCTATTACACATTCTCTATTGCTGCTTCGAAATTAATAAGCAGATAATTATTTTTTGAAAAAAAAGTACAACCATATATATTTTTAATCAGGTATTAATCATTTATACAACGGACTCAGTAAAACAAGTCCATTACATTAACTACAAGCTGTCTTACCCATTCTAGGCCCAGGTGGCGAGCATTTTTACAGGTACGTTTCATTGAAGCCATCATTGACTTTCTTATTTGGCAAGATAACATTCTTTAATTTAGTCTTATTTAAAGTATTTGGTAGGCAAACTGGTGCCACAGGATCAAACATATTTAGCCTGCGTTGCCCTACATCATTATCTTTACATTGCTGTTTTATGGCATCTTGGAGGATTACATGTTTTTTTTGCATTTAAATTTAGTAGACACTTTTATCCCAAGCAACTAACAAATATCCCAACTTGATTGGGGTCAGAACACAGGGTTGATACAGCACCCTGGAGAAATGAGGGTTAAGGGTATCTCAAGGATATACAATGGTAACTTCTGTGGGATCTAAACCCACAACCTTTAGATTGATATTCCAACACCCTATCCACTGAGCCACCACTCCCCATCTCTTTAAACTATATCGCTGCAATCTCTTTAGCCGTCAGTAGTTGCTTCTGTTAAGAAGGAATGATACCGCGGCTGCGTAGAGGCTGCTGATAAACCATCAGGCACAGTTGATTTTTAGTGAAGTGATTTTTCATTAATCGGGGAGTGGTTGAATAGGGTAGAGGGGTGGAGCTGCCCCACGTCATCCCCTCTACTCTACCCACATGCCAATTGCTATAGAGATGACACATGCCAAGCATCTTATATTATATATGATCTTTTACTCTGAATTTCTTTTCTTTTTTTAAGTCATCTGTGATTCTGTACTCTGTAATTTTAGGCTCCATGTTCAATGTTTTTTGTTTTGTTTCTTTGTGCACATCATGTGTATCACAAAAATATTAGTTATTTTACACTCTAGGTAGTTGCATGAGTAGTGTTCAACAAGCTGTTCATGGAAAACTAAGCTAATGTTTACAGGTTTATAAATCCTGGAAGAGATTGTTTTAAGCAGTGAATATTATGACGGTACTTAAATAACTTTTTGACACCCACTTAAGCACAAAGACACATACACTATATATGGGGCAATTTAGAGCATTCAATATAACCCTTGAATTCTTTTTTTTTTTGGGTGCGAGAGAAAACCAGAAAACCTATTTGAACACAGGAACATGGAATCCACCTAGATCGGGATTCAAACCTGGATCCCTAGAGCTAAAAGACGAACATGCTAACTATTAAACCACTATGCTGCTTGCCACATTATAAATTCTAACATAACTAATTACTTTTCATTATAAATGATCTGTTAAAACTTAGATCTGTTAAATGGAATCTGAAACTCACATGCATATTAAAAATGGAGTATTTTAGCTTAGTAGAACCTTTCATGAATTCTACCAGTGTTACATATAAATGATAATGGCTCTCAGTGCATGGCAGAAATCTTATGTAACGAAAATGTAAAAAAGCGCCCCTTAGTTTAAATTAAAGATGGGTGAATTTCTTTCCCAAATATGGAGAATACAGTCTTGATATCACATTTAGGATCTGGCATTCCAAATTCTTTATGTGATTTTCCCACACTGGCAAAGCAGTGACTCAAGACAGTCAGGGGCATTTTGCAGTATCAGAGAATGTGCTGTGGTGTTTTGTATGTTCTGTTGGACTTGAGAGGTGTAAAATGTTACCTTTTTGCCTGTTGATGAACAATGCCCATTACTATTAGTCTCATAGAAGGACGCAGGCCACCTTTTATCAGCCCCACATAATTTTCCTCCTGTAAGCAGATATGACTACGGTTACATTATAGTTGCCAGTAAAAGGCTTACTACAATCACTGTGCCACGCATTATTTTATTAAGTTTCAAGGGAATTTAAATCTGTACAAAAGCTTTGATCTTCCTGATCACCTATCTGTGGATAAGACTCAAATTATTACTATCTTCATTTATTTTGTTTCAAAATATAGTTTTTAATATAGTTATGTTTGTTTAGCCTGGTGTTAAAAAGGTGCTAATAGTAACACTGTACTAATAAAGCAAACTATAAGAACAATGAAATTGAATTTTATTTCATCAGAAACATTTTCTACAAAGCCACATCATATGTAGAATGATAAATTGTAACATTACTATGAATATTTTAAATTATTAATGACCTAGAAACTGTTTTAATGGTAGATTAAGCTAATATAATATGAAACTCACATTAAAACTATTATTTTAACCTAGTGGGACCTTTTTTATGAATTCTACCAATGATACTTATTAAATTGTTAGTTAAAAAATTTGTGTATAAAGAAATAAAAAACAGCATTTTAGGTAATTTAATTAGAATTGTATTTTTATCAATAAACTCAAAACTATAAGGCTATAAGTATGTAATGTGTTACTATCACAAATAATAATAATAACAACAACTTAATTTGATAATTACAAATGTAATATTAAAATATTTGAAACTGCAAGCTATATAAATAAAAAAAATGAGAAAAACAATAATCAATCAAAATGGAAACAAAAGAAATAAACAAAGGCACTATAACTCATTGCTAACCAGAAACCATTATAGGAATTATTATGGATCAAAAATAATAAAACAATAATGTCGTTATTAATAAAGAAAATAAATGATCAGTGAACAAAAGGAATAGAACAGTAAACGCGAACACTAAAGTAAATGTCAGTGAGTATTGCAGAAATCGTAGTGTAGGTAGTCTATTACAAAAGCTTTGGCATTGTCGCTTCATTTCGATGCGTCTTTGTAAATGATGCAATGCAGCAACGGTTTTAGATGATGTGTAAATTCACTGAATGGGCAAAAAAGTTTAAATTAAAACAGCTCACTCACTTGTCGTGGACTGGTCGGTTCTGCCATATTTCCTCTGTCTGCGGAAAATGAATGATTTATTCCCAGCGTCAAAACCCGCCCGGGCAGCCTTTCACTCTCTGCCTCTCGCTCCGCCCGACCCGCGTTTCCACGGAAACCGTTTCCCTGGTAACGCGATCACACACTGTAGTGATGACAAATCCAACATAGTAACATGAATAATGACCGATTCATGCTAGCGCTGACTCCGGTATGCGCGTGTGCATGTGTGCGCGTGCGAAACGGTCACGCCCTAATAGATTAGATTCGATAGACAGACATTACATTAAACTTTAATGCACATGTACAAGGCAACGATGCATAGTTTTGCATCTAATCAGAAGTGCAATAGATACAATATATATTATATACAGGTGCTGGTAGAAGGTATTTTCTTCAACTGAAGTCATTTGGTTGTTGATTTACTTCTGTGTTTTGGGTTGTTGTCCTGTTGTCTATTTTCTTTTGAGCTTCCGTTGGTGGACAACTGCAAAATGTCATGGTAAACTTGGTAATTAAAAACAGCCCCAAACCATGATGCCCCCTGCACACTATTTCACACTCTGAATGAGGTTTTGATGATTGTGTACTGTGCCTTTTTTTTCTCCACAAATAGTGTTGTGTGTTCCTTCCAAACAACTCAATTTTGTTTTCATCTGTCCACAGGATAGGATTTTTGCCAGTAGTGCTGTGGAACAACCCGGTCCTCTTTTGCAAACATTAAACGTGCAAGCAATGTTTTGTTTTTTTTTGGACAACAGTGGCTTCCTCTGTGTCCGCCCATAAACTCCAATCTTGTTTAATGCTTTACATTTGTAGATTTGTCAACAGAAATGTTAGCATGTGCCAGAGGTTTAAGTCTTTAGCTGACACACTAGGATTTTTCTTCACCTAACTGATCATTCTGCGCTGTGCTCTTGCAGTCATCTTTACAGAACGAACACGCCCAGGGAAAAGAAGCAACAGTACTGAACTTTCTCCATTGGTTGACCATCTATCTTATCGTAGACAAGTGAACAACAAGGCTTTTAAGAGATACTTTTGTAACCCTTTCCAGCTTCATGCAAGTCAACAATTTTTGAACGTAGGTTTCGGAGCGCTTTTTTGTGAGAGGCAACATCCTTCTTAAGAACAGCAAACTCAAAACTGGTGTGTTTTTTCTATAGGGCAGGGAAGCTTTAACCAACACATCCAGTCTCATCACATTGATTGGACAGCAGGTTGGCTTACTTCGGAGTCCAATTAGCTCTTAGAAAAGTCATTAATTCATGGGTTTCACATACTTTTTTCACCCTGCACTGTGAATATTGTGTTCAATAAAAACATGCAAACAGAATTTGTGTGGTATTCGTTTAGGCAGACTGTGTAAATCTATTGGTGTGACTTAGATGACGATCAGAACACATTTAATGACCAATTTATGCAGAAATCCAAGTAATCCCAAAGGGTCCACATACTTTTTCTTGCAACTGTACATACTAATATCTAATTTCAAAATGACAATATCTACATGAAAGCTTAAAAAAAAAAAAAAAAAACAACACACTGATCAAAGAGACCTTTGTAGGCTAAGCTAGTCAGCATGAATTAATATTCGTTACATGATGTAAATTTCACAAATTTATGACACTAATTTAAACTGTAGAGTATTATTTTGCGCACAAATTTCATTATAGGCTCCTGCAGTAGTGAAATGAATAAGTCACCAGAATGTGGGTTCCTAGGTTGGTGTTAAATGTCATAAACATCAACAACAGTTTTGGGAGCAAAACATACATTTACACATCTTTCCTTGCTTTCTTGTCTCTTTCTCCATCTTCTTGTGCTGTGTGTGTGTGTTGCTGTTTTTTTTTTTTTTTTACCTGTTAGCAATAAGGAACTTGAGGTTGTGCATTGTTGTGAAGAAATCATAGGAAATTGATGTGCTGTATATAATTATTTCTCTTATCATGTCTAACACCTCTTTTTAATGATTTATTCACCATCTCTCATCAAAGCTTCATTTAGATCAGTGTATACATAGGTGTTTTTATCAGTTTGTTATTCAGAGTGAATTATAGATACAGTAGATAACTTTTGTGTGTTAGACCATCAGTTCTTCAATAAATGTTTTAATCAGTGTATGTGACTGACATTTAGCCCTGATTTGGCATTGGTTGGTACAACGTGAAGTAGCCTTGAGTAGTTAAGATAATTTTGCCATGGTTGTGTAACATAGATTTCTAGATTTTTATGGGTAGCTTGTGTAGTAAAACTTCATTTATTGTTGAGTAAAAAATAGCTTTCCACATTTTACAAGTGGCTTGCCTAACAAAACCTTAGCATTTAAACCAACAAAATATTATAAAAAGGCTAACATTCCAGTGTTAAGTCACATTTATCTTACCTGAACTTATTTGTGAAACCTTAAATAATCTTCTGAAAATTTGCAAGAGCGTTCTGTAACTCAACCTGAGCCTCGTCTGAACACAATTGATCTGACGTTATAAGTGATGTTCCTTTGTTTTATCGCTATGACTACCACCACTCTTAACATTCCAAAGTTGTTGGGAACATTCTATTTTACTTTGTCGACAGTAGAAAATACTATTTTATTTGTGGTTTTGCCATATTTTGGCCGTTTTTAACTCGTTACATTATTCCTTTTATTATACAGCTTTGAATACACGCAAATTGACTATTATGCAAATTTGATGATGTCAGTTTAAGAGCGGCTTAGGACAGCCAATAGCTACTTTTCTTCCTGAGGAGTTGGTAACCTTAAATATAACATGGTCTATAAAAGACTTCAGCTGGCTGGCGAGCAGTTAATGAGCTCGATAATGTTAACATTTGAAAAATGAATAAAACTGATGGTTTTACAAAAGCAAAATGCAATTGTGGATCATCAAATCCAGTTATGTGGTTAACAAATATAGCACTTGCCTTACTTTTTAAAAATATGCTTTGTTTTGGAGTTACAAAAAAATTAATATTGGGCCAGAGATATCGGTCAAATAAGAAAATGGTCACCCAAACTATTAAAGTGCCAAAATAAATAAAATGCATGCATTGAAATTCTTGAGGGGAGATTCGGGAACAAACCTTCATCAGTAAAGAATAAACACAATTTACAAGAACATCTAATGAAGTGATTACAGAAGGGGGTACACACCCCTGGTGAGCCCCGGTGATCAGAGTCAGAATGGAAGAGAAGCTATTTCTTACTCAAACATTTTACATCCTGATTTTATTATTTACCCAGAGAGCAAACCAATGAAGCATTACCTTGGATAGTGACACTCGATTAGAACTGTAGCTCCAGAACCAGACACATTTCTTACAATAGAAGTACCAGCTAAAGGAGAAGACGCTCCATAGTTGAGGATGAAGACGTAGACCAGCTCAACCTCAGTCATCTAGATAAACAGAACGTTAGTAATACAGACCAGATACAATGGACTTAGTTCAGTCAGATTACAGACTCACAATTAAGTTACTACTGCAGCTCGGATTCATAAATAAGATTTTGCTGAGCAGCATTCTGTCCTTTAGCAGCAGATCCTCCAAGAGTGAGGATAGACATCGATAGGTTCTCCAGTTCCAATCAGGTCCTTCTTCACTTCCACATGCACAGCGTTCACTACACACTGCATCCACACTATAAACAGCAGCCGGGATAGGTCTTTCAAAATGCACTGAAGCTGGTCTTAAGATGTCAGGCATGATGGGAAACCTCCAGCTTAGTGGCTTCACCAGCCCTTGAATGGCCTGATGGGCTTGATCAGACGAACTCTGTAGAGAACTTTGTACGACATCTTTAAACAGCAGAGGTAAAGCTTGAGCAGGTTTCGGTTGGGAACCTGGTGGAACTTTTAGAAGATCTTGGAACTGTCCCAGGCCTGTCTACTGGGCCTCAGAAAATACAACCAGCAGCACTACTGCAATTTTAAAACCTTTAATAGGATTAAACTTCTCATAACATTTTATATGAACTAAAACTAAAACTTTTTTCACTCATATTGTTTGTTCCTGACCAACAGCTAAAAACATAAAACTATCCTAACTTGGAAGAAAATTGACATAAGCTTAATGTGACGAGATGTATGAAGCGTGTTTATAAAAAGTAATGTGTAGTTTTGTGGTTAACTTGTGGTATGTACTGATTTCTGTAGCTCCCTGAGTAACTGTGGCCTTGCTTCTGCTGCTAAACATCTGTAGTTTCCTAAACGGTCTCCACTGAATGGGCATTAGAAAAAACCCCAACGACCCTCACTAGAGGATTAAGTGGAAGATAGTAAATTGGCGTCACGGCACGGTGGCTAATTGCTTAGCATGTTGGCCTCTCAGCGCTGGGGATTTCCAGTTAGAATCCCAATCTGGGTGGAGTTTCCATGTTCTCACCATGTCTGCGTGGGTTTACTCAGAGTTCTCCATTTTCAAACGGTCCAAAAACATGGATTAAAGGTATATTACCTACTCTAAATTTCCCCAATAGTCTAATGAATGCGAGTGTGTGACCAGTGATAGATTGGCGCCCTGTCCTGGTTGTATTTGCCCAATGCCCGAGACGTTCTCCCTTGGATGGCCCAGCGACCCACGTTGAGAATTAAGCAGAAGATAATAAACAAGTGAATAATAGCCTGGACAAGACTGAACAGACAGTTGCAGATCAATTATCTGTCCTGATGCTGGAGCCCTCTAGTGCCAGAGAAAAGTGCAAATATGTTCGGGAGGAAAAGAAAGACATCAAATCATGGTGTTGATTATCAATGCTTTGCTTTATAGTAGGAAACAGCTTGTTTATATAGGCACACAAGTAGGAAAATATGGGGTCTTTCGCCAACCATCAGTTAGGTGTGGACTAAGGACTCAGACGGCTTTAGCGTGCTAACAACATTGAAAGACAGGTAAACGCAGACCTGCAATTTCTTAGAACTTAAATCTGGCTTTCTTTTCCCCGAACAGTATCTAAGCAAAACAATCAAAGACTATCACAACATCTCTTGGCCAGACGACAATGTCAGTTGGAGGACAGGAAAGAGTAATTATAAATTACACAGTTGGATAATATATTATAATAAATGCATATAAAGGACAAATAAAATAAAAGAAAACTAGTAAAACTACTTTACATTACTATATCTACTTTAATGTAAGGATCTAAATGTATTTCAATCTGTTACATAAGCAGACTGGATCGTAATTAAAACCCTTCAGAAATCATCATTCTCTTTAATTAGTGCAGACATGGGTATTAGGGTATGTAGGGGTAATGTGAGAGTTCTGCACCAAATGCACTCCAAGTTTGGTGCAGAAACCTCATATTAACCTCTATGAGCATCTTTGGGATGAAATACTGTAGGTCCCCTCCTGTCAATTTTCTCAAATCTACAATTCAGAGGAAAAACTCACAAACATGGTGAAAGGAACTAACAATTTGGACATCTAAAAATAATGAAATCAAATACGGTGTGTATTTATCCATCCATTATTTTACGCTTATTCCTCTACTAGGGTCGCGGTGGGAAAAACACCTCGGCCCATCCTGGGGAGAACATCTCGGACGCTGGGCACACTTACACATCCACACACACAGACTATACAGGGCAATTTAGAGCATTCAATTTACCTGGAATCTATGTTTTTTGTGTTGGGGAAAAAAAGTATATATATATATATATATATTACTGATCAAATCTGTTAGCAACTGGAAACAAACACTGATAAGGAGTCCATAAAAAGTGTTGTTAAAACCATCTATCCTAGTATTCTCTAATTCATTAGAATTCTTTATTAATGTTGTTCTTGGTGCGGTGATTGCAAGGCAACAGCATCAGTTCAGTCTGAATGAGCTGCTGAATTATTTTACAGTTTCTCCGTCAGTTTCTCTCTTTTGTAAATGCACACGTTGGTCAGATGCCACTTTACACTCATATTACACTAAATTTGTGAGTAAATTGTGTTTTAATATATATTGTATAATTTACAATTGTATGTTGCTTCTTTTCTTTTGTCATAACATTAAATGTTTTCTTAAATTTAATTCATAAAGTCTTCTTAAACTATGATTAGGAATTCTGTACAACTTTGGTGTGAAGTCGCTGGTGTGCTTTAAGATGGTCTTTGCGAGTAAAACTCTTTCCACACTGTGAGCAGAAATAGGGTTTCTCTCCTGTGTGAATGTGCTGGTGTAATTTAATATGAGCCTCTTGAGTAAAACTCTTTCCACACTGTGAGCATGAATATGGTTTCTCTCCTGTGTGAATGCGCTGGTGTTTTTTGAGATTACTCTGATAAGCAAAACTCTTTTCACACTGTAAACAATAATAGAGTTTCTCTCCTGTGTGAATGAGCTGGTGTGATTTAAGACTTTTCTGGATAGTAAAACTCTTTCCACACTGAGAACAGGAATATGGTTTCTCTCCTGTGTGAATGCGCTGGTGTACTTTAAGATAAGCCACTTGAGTAAAACTCTTTCCACACTGTGAACAAGAATATGGTTTCTCTCTGGTGTGAATGCGCTGGTGTGCTTTGAGATGGTCTCCGCGAGTAAAATTCTTTCCACACTGTAAACAGTAATATGGTTTCTCTCCTGTGTGAATGCGCTGGTGTAATTTAAGATGAGCCAATTGAGTAAAACTCTTTCCACACTGTGAGCATGAATATGGTTTCTCTCCTGTGTGAATGCGCTGGTGTACTTTAAGATAACCAACTTCAGTAAAACTCTTTCCACACTGTGAGCATGAATATGGTTTCTCTCCTGTGTGAATGCGCTGGTGTGATTTAAGATGAGCCACTTGAGTAAAACTCTTTCCACACTGTGAGCATGAATATGGTTTTTCTCCTGTGTGAATGCGCTGGTGTACTTTAAGATACGCCACTTGAGTAAAACTCTTTCCACATTGTGAGCATGAATATGGTTTCTCTCCAGTGTGAATGGACTGGTGTAACTTAAGATGAGCCTCTTGAGTAAAACTCTTTTCACACTGTGAGCATGAATATGGTTTCTTTCGTGTGTGAATGCGCTGGTGTGATTTAAGATGAGCCAATTGAGTAAAACTCTTTCCACACTGTGAGCATGAATATGGCTTCTCTCCTGTGTGAATGCGCTGGTGTGATTTAAGATGAGCCACTTGAGTAAAACTCTTTCCACACTGTAAGCATGAATATGGTTTTTCTCCTGTGTGAATGCGCTGGTGTACTTTAAGATAAGCCACTTGAGTAAAACTCTTTCCACATTGTGAGCATGAATATGGTTTCTCTCCAGTGTGAATGCACTGGTGTAACTTAAGATGAGCCTCTTGAGTAAAACTCTTTTTACACTGTGAGCATGAATATGGTTTCTTTCGTGTGTGAATGCGCTGGTGTGATTTAAGATGAGCCACTTGAGTAAAACTTTTTCCACACTGTGAGCATGAATATGGTTTCTCTTCTGTGTGAATGTGCTGGTGTTTTTTGAGATTACTCTGATAAGCAAAACTTTTTTCACACTGTAAACAACAATATGGTTTCACTCCTGTGTGAATGAGCTGGTGTAATTTAAGACTTTTCTGGATAGTAAAACTCTTTCCACACTGAGAACAAGAATATGGTTTCTCTCCTGTGTGAATGAGCTGGTGTAATTTAAGACTTTTCTGGATAGTAAAACTCTTTCCACACTGTGAAAAAGAATATGGTTTCTCTCCTGTGTGAATGCGCTGGTGCGCTTTGAGATAGTCTTCGCGAGTAAAACTCTTTCCACACTGGGAACATGAATATGGTTTCTCTCCTGTGTGAATGTGATGATGTACTTTGAGAGTCCTCTGCTGAGTAAAACTCTTCCCACACTGTGTGCAGGAATATGGTTTCTCTCCGGTGTGAATGCAATGGTGTGATTTGAAATAACTTTGATGAGTAAAACTCTTTCCACACTGGGAACAGGAATATGGTTTCTTTCCTAAGTGAATGCGCTGGTGTCTTTTGAGACTGCCCTCTTCGGGAAAACTCTTTACACACTGTGAACAGGAACATGTTTTTCCACCTGTGTGAATGCGCTTGTGCATTTTAAGGTCACTCTTGAGTAAAACTTTTTCCACACTGTAAACAGGAATATGCTTTTTCTCCTGTGTGAATGTGCTGGTGTAATTTAAGACTTTTCTGGATAGTAAAACTTTTTCCACACTGAGAACAGGAATATGGTTTCTCTCCTGTGTTAATACGCTGGTGTCCTTGAAGACTGCCCTCTTTAGTAAAACTCTTTCCACACTGTGAACAGGAATATAGTTTTTTTTCTCTGGTGTGGACGTGCTGGCGATGTTAAAGTCGACTATTTTCAGTAAACACTTTTTCACAATTTATAGAGTTCCAAACTTTCTTCTTGGCTTGTCTTTGTAAAACAATTTGTGCAGAAAAGAAACGATGGGTCTCCTCTCTGTTAAAATATCAAGATCATAATGCATGATTTTTGTACTATAACATTAAAAACACACATTTATTTTACTTAATGTATAAATAAAAAATAAGATGGATTAATTACCATAATGAATATCTAGTGAAACGTTCAAATAAACGGTTTCAGACATGCAGGTAAATCTAATTACTTTAAATCAAGATTACTGAATAAGCAAACCGTGTCTAGACAGATAGCCAGATGCAAATGCAGATGCAACCAGATGTTTTTATACTTTCAACTAGATGTTGTCTTCATGATGTACGTACAGACTTCTGCCTTTATCTGACCCCTTGTCCACTTTCAGTTCAACTTGTGAATTGTGTTTAGTGTGCTGTGCAGTGAGTTTAGTTCAGTTTGCTCATTATCAACCTGTTTTGCATGTTCCGCTTGAATTATTTCAAGAACATACAGTATTCAGAATTCTGATTTAACTTGATTACATGGATTTAAGGTAAATCGGCTGCTCTAAATCGTTCCATAGTCTTTGTGTCCTAAAACCAGTAAAGGTGAGGGTTGTGTCAGGAACGGCAGCTGGCGTAAAACACTTTGTCAGGTCAAATATGCGAGTTCATTATAATATGGGGTAAAATAATAAAGGGTAAAAGCTGAAAGAAGAGGAAGAAGATCCATGGTAAATCTTAATTCATTTAATGACTTAGTTCCTAATAATTCTAACACTACATTTACATTACATTTGGTCATTTAGCAGATGCTTGTATTCAAGCGACTTACAAGTATCCCTATTTTGTTGGGGTCAGAACACAGGGTTGATACAGCCCCCCTGGAGCAATAAGGGTTAAGGGTCTTAGTGGGATAAGTAACTTAGTCTTTGCTGAGTAATCCAGTCAGCTGTGGTTTAGTGGCTGGAATCACTTTCGCATTAGAAAACATTTATCCATTATGTTCCACCAACTCCTCCACTAGGGTCACTGTGGCGTTTTCCATGCCAATCCACGGGAGACCATCTTGGGCGCTGGGCAGATACACCCAGGACAGGGCGCCAACCCATTGCTAGGTACACACTCACACATACACTATATGGGGCAATTTAGAGCATTCAATTTACATGAAATCCATGTTTTTGGAATGTGGACAGAAACCGGAGAACCCGAAGGAAACAGACACCGATACGGGGAGGACATGGAAACTCCACCCAGATCAAGAATCCCCAGCTTTAAGAGGCGAATGTGCTAACTACTAAGCCAACGTGCCACCCAATGGAAAACATGACCCTTGCAAAAAAGAATAGCCAGTTTTGAAAGGTCTAGGATTTATTTTTTTTAATTCTCTAGGAAAAAAAGTCAGCTTGAAAGTTTTTGGATAATTAGCATACTATTATAATACCTTAGTATAATGTTGTATTTTGTAAAATCACTGCATTTTATCTTATTTGTCTGGATTTTAGTTTTATTTTTAAATTCATTACATTTTATTGAATATATTCTATTTATATATATATATAAAAATACACACACCTAAAAAAATTGCATATTGTGATAAAGTTTATTCTTTTCTGTAATGAAATGATAAAAATTAAACTTTCATATGTTTTAGATTCATTGCACACCAACTGAAGCTATTTCAGGGCAACTATTTCAGGTCTTTTATTGTTTTAATACTGATGATTTCGGCACACAGCTCATGAAAACCTCTCAAAAATTAGCATATCATGAAAAGGTTCTCTAAATGAGCTATTAACCTAATCATCTAAATCAACGAATTAACTCTAAACACCTGCAAAAGATTCCTGAGGCTTTTAAAAACTCCCAGCCTGGTTCATTACGTAAAAAACGCAAACATGGGTAAGACTGCCGACCTGACTGCTGTCCAGAAGGCCATGATTGCCCCCTCAAGCAAGAGGGTAAGACACAGAAAGAAATTTCTGAACGAATAGGCTGTTCCCAGAGTGCTGTATCAAGGCACCTCAGTGGGAAGTCTGTGGGAAGGAAAAAGTGTGGCAGAAAACGCTGCACAACGAGAAGAGGTGACCGGACCCTGAGGAAGATTGTGGAGAAGGGTCGATTCCAGACCTTGGGGGACCTGGGGAAGCAGAGGACTGAGTCTGGAGTAGAAACATCCAGAGCCACCGTGCACAGGCGTGTGCAGGAAATGGGCTACAGGTGCCGCATTCCCCAGATCAAGCCACTTTTGAACCAGAAACAGCGGCAGAAGTGCCTGACCTGGTGGGGTCCAAAGGACAAATTTTGCATGTCTTTCGGAAATCAAGGTGCCAGAGTCTGGAGAAAGACTGGGGAGAAGGAAATGCCAAAATGCCTGAAGTCCAGTGTCAAGTACTCACAGTCAGTGATGGTCTGGGGTGCCATGTCAGCTGCCGGTGTTGGTCCACTATGTTTTATCAAGGGCAGGGTGAATGCAGCTAGCTATCAGGAGATTTTGGAGCACTTCATGCTTTCATCTGCTGAAAAGCTTTATGGAGATGAAGATTTCATTTTTCAGCACGACCTGGCACCTGCTCACAGTGCCTAAACCACTGGTAGTGGTTTACTGACTATGGTATTACTGTGCTTAATTGGCCTGCCAACTCTCCTGACCTGAACCCCATAGAGAATCTGTGGGATATTTTGAGGAGAAAGTTGAGAGAGGCAAGACCCAACACTCTGAATGAGCTTAAGGCCGCTGTTCAAGCATCCTGGGCCTCCATAACACCTCAGCAGTGCCACAGGCTGATTGCCTTCATGCCACGCCGCATGGAAGCAGTCATTTCTGCAAAAGGATTCCCGACCAAGTATTGAGTGCATAACTGAACATAATTATTTGACGGTTGACTTTTTTGTATTAAAAACACTTTTCTTTTATTGGTCGGATGAAATATAATAATATTTTGAGAAGGACCTGTATGTAAAACCCAAAGCCCTCCGTCCCTCATACACTCACTCACTCACTCACTCATGGACTGACCCCCACCAGGGGACCCAATCTGAAACACGGGCCCTGATTAAATTGGGCACTTCCTCTCACCTCACAATCTTCACATTTGGCAGAGATATATAAGATAACCTCTATAGTCATATAGATATCAAAAATGTAAAAATAAATCTTACAGCTTTTTAAATTAAAAATATGGGCCCTTCTCTAGCGATTGGCGCGTGGGTAGAGTACAGGGGATGCACAAGGCGCTTACCGAATAGTGACTGGTGCACGGGTAGAATGGAGGGGATGACGCACGGCGCTTGGCATATAGTGACCGCTGTATGGGTAGAGTGGAAGAGGATGACTCGAGGTGCTTGGTGTACAGTGATTGGCGCACGGGTAGAGTTCAAAAACAACTATGTTTTAACTTTTACATTGTTATTACATTTAACGCATCAGAAACGTGCACTTTCTCTTTTCTTTCTATTGAATCAGTTGAGCCACAGCAATGCGTGGCTGGTACAGATAGTGTATGTATATATACAGTGTATATATACACTGATGTGACAAAATGCCCCATTCCTCATTTGCTTTTTTTTTCTGCATGTTTGTCACACTTAAGTGTTTCAGAACATCAAACCAATTAAAATAGTAGTCAAAGACAACACAAGTAAACACAAAATGCAATTTGTAAAAAAAGGTGTTCATTATTAAGAGAGGGGAAAAAGCCAGACCTATATGGCCCTGTGTGTATTAGTGATTGTCCCCTAAACCTATTAACTGGCTGGACTACCCTTAGCGGCAACCCTTAGAACCTTTTACAGCATTCTGGACAAATTTTGGCCCACTCACTTTTGCAGAATTATTGTAATTTAGTTACATTACAGGGTTTTCCAGCATGAATGGACTTTTTACGGTCATACCACAGCATATCAATAGGATTCAGGTCAAGACTTTGCCTGGGCCACTCCAAAGCCTTCATTTTGTTTTTCTTTAGCCATTCAGTGGTGGACTTGCTGGCTTTGAATCATTGTCCTGCTGTAGAACTCAAGTGTGTTTCAGCTTGAGATCACTAACAGATGGTCCGACATTCTCCTTCAGGATCTTCTGGAAGACAGCAGAATTCATAGGTTCATTTATTACAGCAAGTCTTCCAGGTCCTGACTCAGCAAAACAGCCCAGACCATCACACTACCACCAGCATATTTTACTGATGGTGTAATGTTCTTTTTCTAAAATGCAGTGTTTCTTTTACACCAGATGTAATAGGACACACACCCTTCCAAAAAGTTTAACAGAACCATCAAGATGTGTTTTGGAAAGATTAAACGAGCTTTAATGTTCTTTTTGCTCAGCAGTGGTTTTCTTCTTGGAACTCTGCCATGCAGGCCATTTTTGCCCAGTCACATTCTGATGGTGGAGGCATGAACTCTGACCTTAACTGAGGCAAGGGAGGCCTGCAGTTTTTTGGACTTTGTTTTTGTGACCTCTTGGATGAGTCGTCGCTGTGCTTTTGTGGTAACTTTGGGCGGCCGGCCACTCCCGGGAAGTTTCACCACTGTTCCAATCACTTTTTCACACAGGGCCATGAAGGTTTGGATCTCCCTTAATAATAAACACCATCATTTACAAATTGCATTTTGTTGCTACTTGTGTTGTCTTTGACTACTAAATTTGTTTGATGCTCCGAAAC
>JAOUQT010258235.1:0-28950 GCA_025769995.1 Xyliphius kryptos | reverse complement strand
CAAATCCAGACCTCCATGGGATAATCATTTTGATTTACATTTTGTTCATTTTTATGTTATTTTGTTCTTAACGCATTATACTTATCTACTACATAAAGATTTTTCAACTAAAATATTTTATTCATTGAAATCTAGGAGGTGTTATTTTAGTGTGCCCTTTATTTTTTTGAGCAGTATATATATATATATATATTAGGGTTGTCAGGATTGGTCGCCATAGTGTGTATAAATATTTATATATATATATATTAAAAAAATTATAATTATAATTATAACATTATAATAAATTAACTGCCGATTCATCGGTATTTGAGCTCAAATCACACATTGACACAACATTGATATTGGAACATGGATAGTCTCCTCAACTTCAAATTAAATTTTGTCTGATCACAAGTTTGGTGACAGCCGGAGGGGAAAGGCAGAAGGTTCGGATGTTTAGGAGCAAAGTTCCCAAAAAGAGCTGAACCTAAGATGCAGGACGGTGTTCTTCTTCCTCCACAAATCATTTACGTGTCATCTCCCACTCACATTCAAGCTTTCCTTGCTCGGATCTTTTCCCCAATAATCCTCCCGAACAAGACACCCAACTACAGAGCTTCACCTCTCATTCCCAAACTGGGGTCATAGTCACAGTGGTTTTTTTTAACACTAATGCAGCACCCTGAATTATGAGCTGATTTTTGGTTCTTATTCATTTAACATTTTCACTTCTTTTTATTTATTTTTTTTATTAACTGCAGGCTGCTGCTGATGAGTTTATCAGAGAAATTGAGGGCTACATCACAGAGAGCTTTGTAAGTGCATGATGTCAGATCACAGAGCTTTAACATAATATTTACTTTAAATCGGTGTGTGTTTGATTATTTCACAATCTTTTTCTCTCAGTCCACAGTTCCAGTCAGGGATGGAGTTGATGTCACTCAGACCAACCGCTTGTTTCTGAGACAGCAGCTTGCAGCCATTGCTACACACATTCTGCAATGCACAGGTTTGTTTAGTTGGAAAACCCCTATGACATGAATAAGGTTATGGAGGATCAGCTGATTGGTATGTTTGGCTGATTGGTATAACATGGTTTTATTAGAGAGTCGAGAACAGGGTTTGGACAGGCAGTGCAACTAGGAAATGAGTGGCGCACTGTACACTTTCATAAGGGGTTCTGAACTGGTCTCAGCCCAGGACCCACATATTCTCATGGTCATTAAGACGCAAACCAAATTTATGGAATACAAACCAAACATATTTGAAAAAAAATCTGCCTTTAAATACACAATAAAAAAAAATAAACATGCAACATGAATTTAAGAGCGATTACTTTAGGAAACTGAAAAACTTTACCTCAATTGAAGAAAATCCACATTTTAAATACACCGGGTTATATTTGCGTTTCACCATCTTGTTTCCAAACATCATTACAAATTTAAAGAGAAGGGTAACCTGTAAATGGATGGTGGTTACCATGGCAGTGATAAATTGTACATTTTTTTTCCTTCATACCTGTATAATCAAATAGCATTATTTATTTAACTTTTTTTTTTTTTTAAATCTTTTTTCCTTCCCTAAGCTGTCCGTGACTCGCCCATAACAGGTCTGCGACCTTCTTTTGGGTCATTACTCACCAGTTGAGAATCGCTGCTTTACAAAACAGGATATATTGGGAACTATGCACATTCACTATCAGCAAGGTTGCCATCATCTTATTATAAATTTTTTTTTGTTTGTTTGTTTTTTTTACAGATCATACATTTGGGTCACGGTTGCTCCAGCTGTGTAACAGTGCGCTGTTTGAGTGCCTGGCTCTGAATCTGTACTGTTTGAGAGGAGAGCAGAGCGCCCTCACTGCAGTCATTAACAACCGCATCGTCAGTACTATTATTTGAATACTCTCTTATTCCCAGTGTATTTGGAATTAATACTCATTTTTAGATTCGATTCGCTCTGTCTCCAGAGGACCATGTCAGCCGAGGTAAACCCAAGTGTGGTGAACTGGCTGACCAGTATGATGTCCATGAGACTGCAGGTCATCCTAGAGCACATCCCCATTGCAGAAGACCAAATCCTCCCATATGTTGTGCACACGCAGGTCAGACAGACACACTGCAGTCAGACTGGTCTACAGATGTAGATTAGTCACAGTGCTATTTCCTCAGCATTTTAACCCTGATACAGGTTTTATGATTGTTTTTTTACTCATTTCAGAGTGAAGAGGCAAGAGAGGCCCCCACATGTGAGTCGGACCCCCATCCTGTGGAGGTGATTATTCAACTAGTTTAGTCATATGCTCTTAATCACGTTGTCATGGACTAAAGCTTATGTATTGTTACTAATCCTGCTAAATTTGTGATCGTGATGTTTTCCAAATGCTGCGCTGATGCTGTTGTCACATGCTGTAAATATTGGGGGTGTGGAAATCATTTGAACTGGAAAATAAAAACAGTGGAATGATTTAGTGTCGGCACCAAGAGTTCCTTCAGCATGACGATACGACAAAGCATGATCGTTCACTTAGTAGATTAATTCACAAAAGCAAGAGTGACTTACAAGTAGAAGGACGTATACAGGTCAGAACTATTAGAATACTGCAGTATTAAGAACACTGATCGTTTACCACCCCAGGTTCATGTGTAGCCCCACCCAGTTGGGAGCCGGTACAGATGTTTTTGTTCCCAGCATTAGAGACTAAGTTACAGTGACCATTCTGCTGTTTTAGTGGAGATAAAAGACTGCGTGTGAATTTGTATGAAAGCATCTTTTAAAAGTGGTGCATTTCCAAACAGAGCTCCAAAAGGCTTATGAAAACTCATGAAACATTGTTTTCCAAATTCCAAAAGATTTGTTTTTCCATTCTATTTCAATTTCTGTGAAATAAATAATGACAGGGTATAACTTGTCATGTGCTATTGTTTATCTGAGGTCGTATTTACCCAACTTTAAGACCCGTCCAGGCACCAGATGTCTCATTGTGTTAAACTTTAAAATTCCGAGCGTCCTTTTTGTTTCTCATGAGTTTATCTATAAATGTTAAAACCCTAAATGACTCACTCACTCATCACGAAGTCTCCCACCTGTGTACCTAGCTGAAATTTAGCTGAAATTTAGTACTGTGATTACCCACCATGTCCTTGAAAAAACTGATTATTGCTTTCCTATGTTCGATTGTTCCTTCACTATCGCCAACAAATGCAACATTCCAGTTGGATTAGGGTCTTTGCAGGTACCTACAAAGCCGGAACTTGGGCTTGTCATTCCTCATCTCATTGTGTCCTTGAACCAGGTTTTTCAATGACATGGTAGATAATCAGGGTGCCAAATTTCAGCTTTGTTGATATTTTATTAATAAATTCATGTAAGAAAGCAACCACATGGACATGTTCACAACTCTCACTATATTCATTCCACATGTTCATTTCAGATTCTTGATTGCCACGAAGCTCACTTTATAATATGATCATTTTAAGTATATAATCTCCAAAGCCATCAATCATTCAAAAATAATTGTTTTTCAACTTTCACATTGTGAAGTTCTCCACCATAGCGCAGCACAGTTATTTTTGATCTGTATCATAATCAACACCAGGTCTGGGTATCTAACATCTCTGATGTTTTTAGATGGAAGACACTCTTTCTCCGACCCCTGCGACCACAGCCGAGGAGGCCATGGAGAGTTCTCAGGATGCAGGAGCGGTTGGAGGCTCCTCAGGAGAGACTTCAGGAGCAGCAGGTGAAGAGAAGGAGCCTGCCGAGGAAGCTGAGACCTGGACAGCTGCTTTACCTCCTGTAAGGTCTTCGTTAAACCAGTTATGGCTCAAATCTGCAACCACAGCTGTGATGTAATTCAGGATAACACACCAGTCGCACCTTAAATATAGTGTTTTTCTTTTTCAACAATTCAATGAGCTATGTTTAATTAAAGGCGATCATTAAGGTGATACTTCGCAAAACTGATAATTACACTTTTTAAGATATAGAGCTGTCACTTTAGTTATATTCATATCTTAAAGTACAGTGAAAATAATTTTATTAAATAAATGCACAAATACTACAAATAAAGAATAATTAGGAGTAAATAATTAAGCATTCCAGATAATAGAAGCTTTTTCTCAGTGTGTACTGTAGTTGGTGTGATCTGTATTCTCGTTCTACAGTAACGAACTAATTCCAGAAGATGGCAGCAAACAAGCATGTTGAATGACATTAAGCCATGTTCTCATTATATAGGAAATGTATAAATTTAAATAAGAACTCTGTTCACTGTGCTTTTGTAAAACCTATTAAAACTAAACAAAATTTCTTACTAAACATTTTTAAAAATCAATTAATTTTAAAATGTTACTGATTTAAGTAGTTAAAATAAATTTAATACTCATTTTACATGTTGCATATTTGATACATGCTCTGAGTAAAACTCTTGTGTTTTTATCTTTATGTACAACAGAGTTTAAGAACTAAAGTTCAAAGCTTTTTTTTTAAACGTGCGTCACGCCTCGTCTTTTAAATCCCCCTGCTTTTACGTCGTGCTGTTTGCCAGTCAGCAGAACGTAAGCTGTAAGATCTTATTTACTGTCTTGACTCTCAGCCTGAGTGCTTTGCGTTTTACGTATTAAAGACTGTGGTTAAAATGAACAATTTGATTAGCTACAACAGCAGCGATTCAGTTCCTTCAGCCTTAGCTTACATGTTCAGAGGGGAATGTGAAAGCTTTGATTTCAAAGCCGGAGCAATACACCCAGCTCCACTGCGCTGTGTGGTACTTATTAACCAGTTGCCTTGTCTGCAGTTTAGTTTTTCTTCCTGCACTGAAGCAGCTGTTGGATATTATGACCTCTCCTGTTTCAAAATGTTTTTGTTTTTGTGGTACTGAAATGGAGAATCTAGTGGAAATAGAAAAGCATGATGTTAAAATAAATGAGCCATGTGGAGGATGTACAGCGAGATCTGCAGGAAGAGCTTACAGTATGCATTGTTGTGATTTACAATTTATATTGAGTCTTTTATTGCTCACTTTGAAGTTGAGGAGGAAAACATGTTATGTTTATAGAAGCAGTGTCTTAATGTGGCGGCCATGTTGGTCAGGGGAGGTGAAACACGGTTGTTTAAACATTTACTCAGAACCACAAGAAATGATGACTTTCTTTAAGCGGTCCTATGCTGTTTGCAGGAGTGGGTTCCCATCATCAGGAAAGACCTGATGACCCAGAGGAAGATGAAGGCTCAGCCTCCGCTCTCTGATGCCTATCTGCAGGGAATGCCCGCCAAGCGCCGAAAGGTAGGAGGGTTTTATCTAAAGCAGTGGGTTCTAAAGCGGGGTGTTCTAACAAAAGGAGCTTACTGTGAATAATTATACTGTAATTAGAACTAATTCAGAAGAATATTTTAGTTTAGTATGAATAATGGCTGGTGTGCCCGACACATTGATCGTGATCAACCACTCGAATACACAGTGCATGTTGATAGATTGCTATGGAACACTCCAAAGGTTCAAGAATTGCAGGGAATAGGCGAGTTATTCACAAACACTGTGAGCTGCGCTGAATCATAGACTGGATTAGGAAATTGATAAAAGGTCATCTGAGGGATCTGCTCGTCTTTTATTCCATTTACAAACCAGCACGCAGCCATGCCTCCTGACACAATTGCATTTCGTTTTAAACTGCTTATTCTGGTGGGCAGGTTAATGTAATTGACTGGTATACTTGTTACCATAGCTGCACACATTTAATTGGGCAAATTCGGAACGTGCTATCAGACTTTGAACATTGCTTTCAAGATTTGAATTCGAGCCGGTTGCAACATTCATGGTTTCCATTTGATGACAGAGCTAAAGTTAATGTGCTGGCTTTAAAAATTGCTTCATTGTTCCACATGGACCCATCGAAATGAAGTCAAGAGCCTCTATTGGGCAGTTTTGGAACTTGTTGGCTAAAGAAAAGTATCCAAACATAAGACAATGTAGAACATATTTGACAGCGTTTTTTTGAATCAACCTTCTTGTGGGGTAAAAGGCTGATTTACACAAAAATGATAAAGTCCAGATATCAGTCCACGCTCACTGATGATTATTTGGAAGCCTGCTAAAGAATTGGAATCAGCAGTAACTGTTCAGACTCCTCACCCCTGGCTGACAGCATTTAGTGCAAATCATCAGAATAATACACTTGATCTAAATCCTGCCTTATTTGGGGTTGGATTGCAAGGGAAGTTTACAAAAATGGACATTTGTTGGACAACCTTCTTAAGGTCCAATAGTGCCAAATGCAAATTCTTTGACTTTGACTGATCATAAGTATAGTGTTTTTTTAGTGGCTTGCCTTGTATTGTAATAATATCAACATGATGTGTATAAAAAGTTTAGACATTAAATCTTTAAAAAAAGATGAATCCTTGGTTATTACAATGATTTGTCCACTGGAAAAAGTAAATCTCAGGCCAGAAAACTGTGGGCACACCTACATTAGTGTTCTATATTTAAATGGAATGTGTGGTGTTGTGTTGGATAGACCGCAGAGAGGGACGGCCCCAGACTCACCCTCTCAGAGGCAGTAAGCCAGGCAGTGAGGTCAGTCGGTGTCACCCCACTCTCCTCAAGTGCCTTACAGGAGGACCTGGAGAGTCCAGAGCTGCAGGAGGCGTACACACAACAGGTGCCCTCATCAATCACTCTGTCAATAGATTCAACCTGAAAACGGGTTGCGAGTCTGCGAGGAGAGCGTGGTCTAATGTGTTTATGTTCCAGGTGAAAAGCGATATCAAGAAACGTGTACGAGAAGATCCTAACTACAGTTCCAGAAGGTTCCCCAAAACACACAAAGCCTTCACACCAGACACATAACCTGCATATCCACTAAAACCCTGCTAACCGTGTTGACCATGTCTTTTATTTCTAATGTAACCAAGTCGGGACTTTCTGATTGGATGCTTTTCAGGGGTGTGGTGATGCACAGTGGCCCAAACGCCGCTGTCTGAATTCTTTTGCTTTCTCTGCTAAGAGACACTCAGATAGAACCGGGTCACAGAAAGGAAACAAGTGTGTTTTCCTCCCTTGTCTCATTTAGTAAAGAATAGTGAATACTTCCTCATTTAACCAGGTTTTGCACATTTAGGTTCACAGTTCCTCCATATTTTCTGAATTTTAACATGCTGTCAATGATGACTTAAGAAAACCAGGTTCCTCCATTAAATTAGATTTAAAGAAAAGTAGATCTTTTAAATGCTTTGTAGGACTAAATGTATTGGAACACCACTGCTAATCACTGAGTCAGAGGGTCCATTCAATCTAATTGCAACAGGTATAGAATCATGTGTTTGGTGTTACAGCATGACCTAACGCAAAGTCCACAGAGACATGGCTGGGTGAGTGTGCGTTGGAAGACCTTGACTGACCCTACAGAGCCCTGATGGACATTGGATACCAGGTCCTCTTATCCAACATCAATGTCTGACCTCACATATGCTGTTGGAGACGAATGGACAAATTCATCCGTAGACCTGCTACGAAATCTTTTAGAAAGACATTGCAGGAGTGTGGAAGATGTTTTAGCTGTTATGTACTATAGATGAGGGACCACCTTGAAATGGTATGTTCTAAAAGGTCCTGTCGGCGCCCCAACGCTGTTCAAATTTGAGGTGCTAAACGTCTGGCGCGCTTGGGAACCTGTTCCACAGTAAAGCTGGTCCACATCTGCCAACATCCACCCATTTTATCGTTAATGTCTGAGTAGCTTGTTTATTTGCCTCTTGTGCCAAGATCGTGACCTCCGTCTGATAATCCAGCATCTTATTCTAATGAAATCACAGCCAGTCACTCAAAACCATTTAGTGCTGTTTTAATGTACTTTGCGCACTCATGTAATTAAGGTGAAGACAGAAAGTGAGATCCACAGAGTAAACATATTGTTATCAGTTTTATTTAAAGGGCTTTAATTCTGCTGTGTAATTTATAAATCTATTGGTTTCTGAATGTAAACACCAATTATTAAAGACTTTGCAACAGATCAGCATAAGTGATATGACCTCGTTGGGAGATCAGTAACTGGTGTGTCATGTTGTACATTCTTCCCATTGGTCCTAATTAAAATATTCTGTTTAGATTTGGAACGATTTAGAGTTTAAATGATGTTCTGAGATAAATAAACTGACTACCTGGTTATAATGGAAGTCAGCAGCCTGCAGCCATGCAACAGCTGATTGGTCGAATGCTGTTTAAATAAGTGACTTGGCAGTTCCTGTTTATATCCTGTTCACAGTGCAGACATGCCAAACCTGACTGTGTGCTTTAAGTCACGAGCATGAGCTTGCACTTGATTGCAGGTAACTGCAGTAAAGCAAAGGATGGATGTTTTTAAATCCTGTTATTTTAAAGAACAGATCCAGATGAACACCAGAGGAGGACTTGTTTATTAGTTTGATGTAATATGTCATCAGCGCTCATGTTTATAAGTTGTTTAGATTTTATTCAGTAAAAGAAGCCAATGTGACATTTAGAAACATATTTTCGCCTCCTTAATTATATCTGCTGAAAATGGAAACGTCATTCTTTTTTAGTTTAATTATAAAGAAACACAGCTTTGGATCATTAGATACAAAGTCCTGTGATTTACAATAACCCCCCAAAGGACAAAGTCCAAAATCCTTGCCACTATTTTTAATCTTTATTTCCGAGATCAGTGTTTGCTGGAGCCGGTTGCCATATTAGTCTTTTAGACAACCAACATTATGAAGATGAGTGGCTTTACAGAATTTAGTAGCTGATCTTAATTATTGGGGGGCTTTAAAGGAATCACGTAAAGATCACAATCCAGCAACTGCAGATCAGACTTCTTTCACGGGCATACACTGGATCTCACACCATCCACCTTCTGGTCTGTATTGCAGTTTCTCCATCAGTAAGCCACAACGGTACCGTTCATTCGCCGGAATATTACATCATCTTCGGACATTCAGTTAGCAAGAGGCTGTTGTGATTTTGTTCTCACACAAAGTCCATTAAACTCAAAAACACATTGGCTGAACCAGAGCAGGTTTTCGATGTCACAGTGTTACTTCAGATGAAACTAGGAAGTGCTGCACCAATAACCAATCCATCCCTTTACACATGTTATCTGTTCTAATAATAATAATAATAATATACTCCCGACTGGAATGATGTCACTCAGTCACCTGATAAACTATACAAACATGTATTTAGATTCACAATTTGCTTAAACACACTATTAAATATAAAAGACAAACTCAAATAATCTGATGTTTTCTAAATGAAAGCTTGAGGATTAATACGTGGGTCCTTTTGGTTCCTATATCTGTATGTGATCCAGACACCCAGAATCTGTGAAGACACAAATTACATCAGTGACTGATAAATCTGATCCCTATCCAGTTGAACTTGTCTGGAAAAAACATGCAGTGATTAGAAGAAAAATAAAACCTGAATGGTTTCAACAAAAGAAAAGCAGAAGTTCACACACCTCGGTGAAACTGAAGAACAAACTCGTTCCTCCCACAAAACGCAGTGAGTCGTCTGCATACTGCTGCAGTGTGAAGAGACATGGTTCACACTGATGAGCCTTAAAGCAATCCTGTGGACAGGAGCAATAATACATTCTGACCTCATTCTACTCCATACTGACCAGAAGTCACTTATACTGAAATGTCATTTATGTAACAGGGCTGAGGCTTGAAGTTCTACACTGTACTCTGGCTTAGGGTATTTAGACCCCCCAACCCCTTGACCTACTGCTGCACAGGTCCCGTTGTAGTCCACCTTAAAGAAACCACAGCAGTTCAGTGTCCTTTCCAGATCGCTTTGCATGGCCTCAGATTTACTCCAGCCAATGCTTAACAGTACCTCCTGCAGAAAGACCACATTTAAACCGGTGTTGGTTCCTTGCAGGTGAAAATGTTTTTTTCTATTGCTTTTAGTTTTTTACCCGTGAAATCTAATTTAAGTTCAAAGCATAATGATAAACAATTATTAACTATTGGTTACTAGTTGCAAAATAATGCAGTTGTGTTCAAACTGTGGCATGCATTTTACTTTAATCCGTCCCACCCCCATATAAATAAATGATAATGCTTTTGTTTTATTATGTATTTTGAAGTTGTATTTTTCATATTTGACATTTCAAGGCAAATGTCACTCAGTTGTTTCATTAGGAGGCAATTAAAAAAAATGCAAGTAGAAAACAATGCTTGTTTAATATACAGTGACATCTATAATAAGACCATATGATAAACAGCAGTAATGTAATCATATAGCTTTAGGAATATGTCTTTAAATTGACTTATATTAGAAATACATTTTATATTTACTGAAACAAGTTCTGTTCCAATTGAGTTACCTGCTGATCTTTATTCACAGCCAGACACGCACACGATACTGAGAACTGCACAACAAATACCAGAAAAAGAATAAACATGTACTGTACATAGTTAAGGTTCTTACATTTAAATACATTTAACATAACTTGTGTATTTACTGTTATCTGGAACATTATAGACGTAACATTTAACTAAATCTAATAAAACACACAAGGATACAAAGAACAAGAAGACTTGGTGATGTCTGAGAGCTCCACATAGACCCATGGTAGCTATGATGAAGAGAAAGACCCCGACTCCAACGATGGCCCCCACCACTTGGAAACTGGAAACCAGTCCAAACCATTTACCCCAGATTCCCACTCCTATGAGAAGCAGACTCACCAACTGCACAAAGTGAGATGTTCAAATCCAAGTCAATATTATATGAACTACACAGCCTAAAGTATGTGAGTATCCTGACTGGCGGTTCTGTTATAAAACTAAATTATAAGGTACCAGTATTCATACACAGCTAAGTTAAACCATCTCTTTAATCAATCTCAAATGCCCAAAGCAAATTACATTTACATTTAGTCATTTAGCAGACGCTTTTATCCAAAGTGACTTACAAAACAAATAACACAAGTGTACAGGAACAAAAGGATCATTGAATAGCTGTTTGTCTATAAAAGCACACAAGTAAACAGTGTAGTACTGAAAGCACTCACCATATAAAGTATATTCAGAACACAGAGAGTGTTTCTGGAGCAAGCATATCCCCCACACCCCATTTTAAATAGTTTACTAGTTCACTGAGCCACAGTTGATTCCTCCAGCTTCAGGAACGAGATAAGAGTAACTACAAGGAAAGTTACAGAGCTCCTTCTAATGACTCACCTGAGCAGGTGAAGCACTCTGATTGGTCACATCCTTCAGGGTGAAAAACACGACTTATTGTGGTGCTTAGTGTATAACGATAGTTGTTTGTCTTAAAACATGATGGACATTTAATCACAAAACGTATTAAATAAATTGTGCACCTTTTACTGGTTTGTACTTTGTGCATTGTGTTTGCACTCTCCACAAACCTTATAAAATATTAAATAAGCAGGTGGGTGGGTAGTATAATCACTTAATAAATACCCGTAGATTAGTTGAAACATGAGTATTTATTCAGGAGTAATGTTTAGATGTCCTAATACTTTTGGTTCGATAATGTTTTTCTAAGGAGACCGAACTGAATCTTCTAGACTTTGCTGGAATCTACCACTGAGGCAATCCGTTTCTTAATCTAAACAATATAGATTTTTTTAAAACATTAATTATATTACATATTGTGTTTTGTATTGAAGTTCAACTATGATAAAAATATTTACGCAGATGTCTGTTAAAATCACAAATGAGTTATAAGTTATGTTTTTTCAGGCCAAACGAGCGTGAGTCTCCCCTCCTATTGCTTATATGGTATCGTCCTCTGACAGTTTGCTTAGTGGACGCTTGGAGGAGATTTATTATCAGTGTAGTTTATTTACTTTATTTGTGTTTTTTGCTGTTTAACGCGTTTATATTTTGTGTCCTGTACATGTTTTAGTGATGTCTTCTCTGAAGAAAGGAGATTTGAGCGACAATGAAAGAGATTTATTGATGGTTATCGCTGCAGGTATGGCTAACGGTTAGCCTGTAAGCTAACTTCTTACCTGTAAGAATGAGGGATCATGGGTTTTATTGCTGGGATTTGTTTGGGTTTTTAATAAACCTATAGAGCGTGGCTTCGTTAATGTTAATAGCGTGATTAGCATTTATCTTGGCTGCATTACAACCTGTTGTAAACGCCATTGTATTATAAATTACGCGGATTGTCTCACCTTTAATATAGATGGACTTTGCAGTACTACAGTTGCAGTCTGTAGTCCATCCTTTTTGTCCACGTACCATTATGCATTTTAATCTGTTCCATAAAAATCAGGACCGCCACAGCTTACGTATTCTTCGGGTGGTGGATGATTCTTTGTACTGCAGTGACATTGAAATGGTGCTGTTGGACTTTTAAAACGTTTTAGTGTCTCTGCTGGATTAAAACTAATCCATTGACCACAACAGTTCCTCCACAGTCATCCTGTCTGCAGCATCCTTTATCACTGATGGAGGATGAACACACACACACACACACACACTGTGCAGCATCACATGATTTACTGTCTCTGATTTTAAATGTGTTTAATGGACTTTACACAGGGTTTAAACTAGCAGCAGCACCACACAATTGACATTGCTTGATTAAAGTCACTAAAATGTTTAAATCTTTATGTATTTTTTTGTAGGAAATGTGCAAGAAGCATCAAGATTGTTGGGCGCCAAAGATGTCCGAGTCAACTGTCTGGATGAGGTAAGTTGTTAGATGGTAGATAATTGCTAATAATCATGTGTTATCATGGGGGTACAACCTCCAACAGTGAACTGACAGAGACAGATGTCAGTGAGACTTCTGAAGAAGCTGTGACCCTAGTACAGGATACTTTATTGTCAATTCCACAGTACATCTTATGACAACCGAGAATCGAAATTGTGTTTACCCTCTCTCCATTGCCGGAGTGAGGGCAAGCTGCTGCAGTGGCAGTTTATAGTATGTGCGCAAAAATTTGCATGTGTTTTGCATGTTCTTCAAGCACTTTTCTTGCTTTCAAATGGAGTCGGCGAATTTCTTATGAGGAGGTACCTCGTGAACACACTTTGAAGTCAGAATCTCAAATCGGATACATCAAAAATTTAGATGCAGCGTGAATTGGCAGAGTAGTGATGTAAACGCTATTTCCAAGATTGCAGAACAGTTCACGTCAAATAACCTACAATTTGTAGGTTAATTCTAATAGAAACATTACATTTGGAACATCTTCAACAGAGTTGTCCAAACTTTTTGCAAAGAGGGCCAAGTAGTTCGTTCTGATGTTTTTCCACCACAAAAGTAATTTAAAAATACACACTGTAACTAAACAATTTTTACTGTCACAATTAGTTTTATTCACTCAGATGTGAACAACTCTAAAGACACAATTCTTTTATATCTGGGGTGTCAGATAAGAAACTATAGGATTCCTTAAAATTAGAAAAAAAAACTTTAAAAAGTGTAACAAGTCTTGTTTTTGACTTGAATAGATGTTTATGTAAAATAAGTAATGTAGTTTTCAGTATCTTTTTCTCATTTTAAGAAATCTTATCAAGTTAAATTAAACTCACTATATAACAGATAATTTTACTTGATTTATGTAATTTTTTTCTTGATTTAAGTTTTTTTTTTGTTGGTTTTTTTTTTTTTTTACATAGATTTTTTTTTTTACAGATTAGTATTAGAATAATATGGAATTTGAGTCCTTTTTTAATGATTTATTTATTCTGATGAGCCGTAAATAAACACCATTAAGACTGAATTTGCTTGCCGTTTGGGATCGGCCCAAGGGTCGTGATTTATCTACAATAATGCATGTTGTTTAGCTATTTTTGTGCGCAAAAACACTTCTAAAAAGGCTGAAATTGTGTTGATGACTAGCCATACGATGTAGCAAAACTCACAGCATTCATAGTTTTTTTGTTTATTTATAATTACCCACACAAAAGTGTCCAAGTCTGTTGCATGAGTTAAAGAAAATCACGAATATCATGATCTGAAACACATTACTCCAGAGTGCAGTGCAAAATGAACAGCTAGGTTTTTTTTTGTTATTAAAATCCACATTAGATATCTGATATAGAGAAACTACAGACTTGAAACTACAAACTGTAAAACTACAAAGTACATTGATGTACAGAAAGAGGGAGGTGGCCACTTTTCGTTCTTGGCTGTTTACTGTTATGATAAAGTTTTCTATTTTATCTACTGTACTTACCCACAGAGGAATTTGTCCTCCAAATTTAACTCTTTCATGCAGTGACACACAATGAATAAAGTAAGCGCATGTGCCCGGAGCGGTGGGCAGCCCTGTACAGGTCGCCCGGGGAGCAATTATGGCTAGGTGCCCTGTTTAAGGGCATTTCAGCCATAGTGCTTGTTGCAACTGGGAATTGAATCAGACTTTAAGGTTGCAAGGCTGGTTCCTTAATCCCAAACATAGGGCTGCCTTTTAAAAGCGGACATGTTTATTCCAGTAAAATCTTCATATCACTGTTTATCTCTTGTCTCGTTGGTGTGGGAATGGACTTCATATTAATTTAAACAGATATTTTTTTATTTTATCTTTAGTACGGCATGACCCCCCTCATGCACGCTGCCTATAAGGGAAAAGCTGACATGTGTAAGCTGCTGCTGCAACATGGTGCAGATGTCAACTGCAACGAGCATGAACATGGCTACACTGCGCTCATGTTCGCTGGACTCTCCGGTATTTTAATGGGTTCTATTTTGTATTGAGTATATTTAAGGATGATTTTGCTGTTGTTTGCGGTACTGCAGGTTGATGAAGAAAAATGTCTTATGTTTTTAAGGTAAGACTGATATCACCTGGATGATGCTGGACGCTGGCGCAGAGACCGATGTGGTGAACTCCGTGGGCAGAACAGCAGCGCAGATGGCTGCTTTTGTTGGTGAGCTTTTGGAGCAATTAGTTGTCAATATGGTTTTCTAACACTTTGGCGTCAGAGCGACTTAACGAGCAAGTTTGTAAACACATCAGAACATTTTGTATAGGCAGTAAAAATAAGACTTGTTCACTGTCTTGAAGTGGTGAAAATACAAAGAACAGATTTCTATTCCAACAACAACAATACTGTATGCAGTAAACACATTAATATGTGGTATTTTAATGTGGGCCACTTAAAACAGTGTGGCACCCAGAGAGTCGGGCATAAACATGCCATGAGGGAGGAAAATCTATGTGAAGAATATGAGCGAATGATATAGGCTTTAGTATGTTTTATTAGAGAGATTTGGTGAATTGTTCAGTTAAACCCCTGAACTCTCTTACAAATTAGTATTTTGATTATTTAATAGGAGGCGCTATAGAGAATACTTATTTTCCTTTCTACCCTGTTCTAAGCTCTCTTCGGCCTTCCTCTCTTCCACCCATATGAAGGCTCCATCCTCAGCATCCTTTACTCAGCCTGTTTAAATCTGGATGTGTACAGAGGAAGGAGGAGGTTTATATGGGCAGATGGGTGTTGAGGATGGAGCCACCAGGCAGGTAGACCTTTGACTTTTGAAACCGCTTTATTTAACCAAAATTACATTTCTATATGCAGTAAAAGAAAACAATCACAGAAATAAGGATCTCCACATGTTTAAGTAAATTCTGTGCATTTTTTAACTATTAAAATTCCAGATTACTTACAGGCTCTTGTCTTATTAATGCTTAATGCCATAGGAGAGGAAGATCAAATGAGTTTTAAGGACTGTTAATAAATATATGTAAATTGACACTGTGATGTAACTAATTCTTTAATTTCCCCGGAATTTAGTGCTGATTCTTTTTTTTCCCTTCACAGGGCAGCATGACTGTGTGACTGTCATCAACAACTTCTTCTCTCGGAAACGTCTGGAATACTACACCAAGCCCCAAGGTTTAGAAAAGGAGCCAAAACTTCCTCCCAAACTTGCGGGACCTTTGCACAAAATCATCATGAGCACAAACTTAAATCCTATAAAGGTGAGTGTGAGGGGAAACATGTGGTTTGGTGCACCAGTGATGTTGGCTTGATGTTTATATTGATCTAGAGGAATATTCGTGCTGCGCTACGGTGGATAACTTGATAACAATGTGAGAGTTGAAAGGCAATTGTTTTTAAAAGGCAATTTGGTGGCGCTGTTACAGTCAGTCCTGCAGGGCTGCTGTGTTCCCTGACTGTGCTCCTTTCTCTCTCTCAGATTGTGATGCTGGTGAAGGAGAACCCTCTTTTGGTCGATGCCGAAGCCTTAAAGAAGTGTCATAAAGTGATGGAACTAATCTGTGAGATGTGTGTGAAGCAGCAGGACATGAACGAGGTACTGGCCATGAAGATGCATTACATCAGCTGCGTGCTACAGAAATGCTCCTGTTTCCTAAAAGACCGCCAGGATCAACTGGATGGACTCCTCAAGAGGTATAGATCGCTCTATACAGCGTCTTTAAGGTGTCTTTATGTGACCTTAATAGCTTCCTTAATGATTGCAAGATTGAACACCTGTCAGGGTATTAATGTTAAACTTAAAAACTGGTGCAGTTTTAATTAAGAAATACTACATTAGGTGTGTCCACACATTTCTAGCCTGAGATCTACTTTTTCCAGTGGACAGGTCATTAAAATCTACCAGGATTTATCTTTTTTAATATCATTTTGAAGCTTTAATATTTAATGCTTTAACACATATCAGTTTCAATTCACTGAAACTGAACAACACTTATTCTAAAGATTTGCACTGAATGATGTCAGCCAGGTGTGAGGAGTCTAAACAGTAGCTGCTGATGCCAATTCTCAAGCAGGCCTCCAAAGGCTCATCAGTGAGGATGGACCGATATCTCGATTTCATTATTTTCACAATTCACATAAGTAGGTTAATCACTGTGTGATCGAGGTGTTGGGCACACCTGAATGTTTACATTAATACAGGGTGGTCCACAAAAAAGTAGCCCAACTCATATATGTAGATGCCTCACTCTGCCCTACTTTGCGCACAAGGTGAAACAACGTAGCCAGACCGATGATCGGCAGATGGGTAGCAGGGGATTAACCACCAATTTAGTTTGAGGCACCCGCTGGAATAATGAGGTGGGATACTTTTTTGTGGGCCACCCTGTACTTTTGCATAAATCAGTGATTCAAACTGTAAATCTCTATTTTCCCCCCACAGTCTGCTGAAGGGTCGTGACAGTGACGGCTTCCCGGTGTTCCAGGAGAAATTCATCAGGGAATGCATCCGGAAATTTCCTTACTGCGATGCCACTCTCCTTCAACAGCTGGTCCGGAGTATAGCGCCTGTAGAGATCGTGAGTGAATTCACAGGGAGGTGGAACATGGGTGGTTGGGGTGACCAAAGAGGACCCTCAAAACAGTGAATAATGATCCTCTGTGGCGCCCTCTAAGAAGAACAGCTGAAGTTCTGCTTACTTTTCAGATTTAATGGATGCCTGTTGACTTGCAGAGATGAATTTGTCATTTTCTTTTTCAGGGTAACGATCCCACTGCGCTGTCAGTACTCACTCAGGCCATCACGGGGCAAGTGGGGTTTATGGATGCTGAGTTCTGCACCACATGTGGAGAAAAAGGAGCAGAGAAGAGGTGCTCCATCTGTAAAATGGTAACTACTTGCTTTCATCTCCATGGCGATTAATACGTTTCACTATTAACCACGTGTCTGTGCAGTTTGTGGTTCTGTTTTTAATCTTGAAATGGGATATGTTATGGTAGCCTGTTGGTACTGTGATCATCCTGAGGGCGTACTGTAGAAACCCAGGCTGCTGGCTTAAATTAGAGTTCAGTTAGACCTTGTCCACACGTAGCCGGGTATCTGAAAAAACAATTCATTTTTATGCGTTTGAGGCTTTTACATCACCAACAACGATTATTAATAAAATCTCCGGGCAAAGTTTTTTTTAAAACTCCTTTTTTGTGTATGCGTGTGTACCTGTAAAAATGGTGTGTTACTATCCTAAATTTCACCGTTTGCGACAAATGATGCGACAATGACGTCACACATGACTGTTATTGATTTTGCGTTTGATAAAAATGAATGTCACCAAAGTTGTGCTTCTTCTTACATTAATTTAGATGATTTTTACTTGTTTATTTTTACAAGCCTAATTGTTACAGTGCATTGAGGGGCACAGGAGAAGGAGAATGTGGAGGTTGGATGTTTTACTTCCTGGCGCCATGTTTTAAACCTTACGACAACCAAAAATCATGTTTGTTTTGAGGGATTCTGATTGGCTGACATAGATTTGAACTTTTTTACACTGACATCTATGCACTTGGAGTGTTTATGACAAGACCCTATGGAGTATTTGTTGGGGTTCATGTGGATAAAGCTTTTTTAAAAACATTCCCATATGTATGATAGTATTTTTGAAAACGACGTGAAGGAGATATACGTTTTAATAAATACCCGGCTACGTGTGGACAAGGCCTTATACGACCTGTGGATCCAAACGGAATCGGTGTTAGGTGAAAGCTGTTGTAGAGTTTTGGGTCTGTTGTAATTTACATTGTGCATATCAGCACACTGGATTGTATGCATTGAATTCACATTGTCAGATGTGATGGATTAGATTAAGATTACAGTTTAAGAGTCTTACAAGAGTACAGTTAAACTCGCAGGAAGCCCAGTACACTGTGTGATTTAAGATACTGGAATTAACATGAGTTGTGAACTCGCTACAAAAATTCCAATTTGTTCCGAATGCAAGTGTTTTGACCAAAAATGTATTAGATTTAATCCAGTTGTCTTTAGCTTTTGGTTACGACTCACATGGATTACAAAGATACCAGGTTTACTCTTAAGTATAAAACTTGAAACTGTTATCGCCTACCATTTCTTTGAAAACTGGTTCTCGTTTTCCTAAGTTCAATAGTTCATTTGCTGTCGCCATTGAACGCAACACCCCGATAGGATTTGGGTTTTTGTGAGTACCTACAAAGATGAAACCTGGCTCCATCATTCCCCATTGTGTCCTTGGATAACCTGTTGCTAAATTTACATAAGAAAGCAACCGCGAGGACACCGTGGTCACACTATATTTCATTCATTCATTCATTATCTTCCGTTTATTCCATTATGAGGGTCGCGGGGGGTTCCCTATGGCCATCCATGGGAGAAGGACTTGGGCGCTGGGCAGATACACCCAGGACAGGGCGCCAATCCATCGCTGGGTACACACACACATATACACACACTATACAGGGCAATTTAGAGCATTCAATTTACCTTCATGTTTTTGGAATGTGGGAGGAAACCGACGCAGACACGGGGAGAACATGGAAACTTCTAACCGGGAATCCCCAGCGCTGAGAGGCGAATGTGCTAACCACTAAGCCACCATGCAGCCCCACACTATATTTATTTTACATATTCATTTCAGATTTTTTATTGCTACAAACATCGCTCTATAATAATAATATGTTTATTTTAAATATATAAACTCCAAAGTCATCGCTCATTCAAAAACAATTGCCTGGCTGCCACTAATATATGTATATAATTTGCTTTGATCTGCTGCATGAGAATCTTAATTGGTTAAATGACCCAGTTAAATCAAATTGAGTTTAATGTAATGTCTTCGCTGCTTTGCCTTCAGGTGATCTACTGCAACCAGGTCTGTCAAAAGCTGCACTGGTTCACACACAAGAAAGTCTGCAAGATGCTGCAGGATCAGAGGCAAAAGCACGAGGCAGAGTCTGCCAAGCGGCTAGAAAGTCAGTCCAAAGGTATTTCTCTCCCGTGTCCTTTTGTGTCTCATCCAGCTTTTACACTGCAGTCTGTGTTGTGCGAATATGAAACCAACTGTGAAAAACCCTGTATCGCCTCCCAGCACTGTTGTAAGATGTCGGTTTGATCCCGTTTTTTTTTTTTATTTCCCTTTAGATTCCGAGGATAAGAACAGCTTGGAAGAGACGAGCCGCAGCCTGGAAAGTCTTTCCGTTGAGCAAATTGAACTTACGGGCAAATCAGATGTCATCAAACGGGCCGAACCCATTCCGATAAACTCAGACTGAGTCACAAGGAATAAAGGGAGGTGCATCATTAGCTCAAGTCAGTTTCCATTATTGTTATTATTATTACCGAGCTCTGGCTCAGACGGAACTCGAACCGCCTATGGAGTCAGAACCTCAGAACTTCAAAACCTGGCAATTCTGCTGAACGAACAATCTAAGAGAAAAGCTGGCAAAAGGTTCGCAGGATGCATTCGCAAAGGGCTTCAAATCACATTTAGTGGGTTGTTTTATGGCTAGTGTAGTGTTACAGACTCACTGGCCATTTTATTAGACACCTTATCATACAGATGGACTTTGTAGTTCTAATGGTAATTTTGTAATCCATCCGTTTCTTTACATACTCTGTTAGACCCTTTTACTCTGTTCTCTTATGATCAGGACCATGGACAGAGTAGGTATAATTAGGGTGGTAGATTTTCAGTACTTCAGTGACACTGACATGGTGGGGCAGGTGTGGGTTGTTCTGCTGGAGTTTAAACGTTGTATCCACTCACTGTACACTATTACACACTTTCACCTTATTGGACCTTTACTGTTGCAGTAAAAGGTCAGTGAGGGAATGGTAATGTTTCACAATATTTAATTTAAAGAGGGATAATCTAGAGTTTATAGTTTAGTGACTGTTGCTGGTTCTATCTAAAACGTGTTACCTGAACCATAGAGGCTTTTGTACCCAAGCTGATGGTTCTGATTGGCAGGATGCTTTTGAAGCATCTGTAGAAAGAAATCTGCAGTAGATCCTCCCTAAAATTGAAAAAATCCAACTTTACCTACATAACTCTGTAGCCTCAAAACTCCAACATGTATGTGAGGTTCTTTTCTCCATCACTCCACAGAGCAGACTGCGCTTTTGTGTTCTGATACAACTACGGTAGACCACCAAAGATTGCTTGAGCCAATCACAACAGAGATAAGGTTTCGAGATCATTACTGGGTCAGGCTCCAGAATGTCCTCAGACGTGTGTTAAACTTCCTGTCTCTGAATGTAGTGTTTCATAGAAAACTAAGGCTAAAGTAATAATAATAATAATAATAATAATGACTGCAGTTTATTAACCCTGATGTCAACCTACAATGTAGCACTTTCAGATTTTGTTGAAATATAAAGTGCATTATAAATAAAGTGTATTTATTATTAAATAAAAAGGTATTTTTAGTTATATATTCTTAATGCACTTAGGTGTTGTTGGACTCTCCTCCACTGGGGGGCTCTGTTGAGTAGTGCTATTATACCAGCTGCAGAACTGCGTGATGAGCCCTACACCGCCCTGCTCTTGCACTGATGCTTCATCCTGTCAACGGTGCACCTGATTTCACCCACACCCCTTAAAAACAACCAACATGAGACAAAATCCATTTTATTTTAACAGTTTGAGGAGGATTACTCTCTTTCTAACCATGTGAGCTTCTCTTTGAAGCAGTGTGCGTCTGGAGTAAAACATAAAGTAATAATTAAACACATGAACGAGGAAAATGTAAGTTTGGAACCAGCATGACCTCAGCGTTAGGACAATCCTGCCGTGATGATTCTGATACTTGGTTCCTTCACTTTGTCTGATCAGCTGAAGGAACTGTCTGCCGTTTTATTCTGTTAAATGAAACAAACACTCTTTGCACGTTTTGCGTGTTTGAGCGCTAAAGCTCTCTGCCGGTCGTTCAGAGCCAGACATGGACCATCAGTTTCCTCAAACCTTCTTAAAAGCATGTTCCTTATTAAATACTTGGATTAGTGCTGGATTATTTTTTATTTAGATCATTCTAACTTGACTGTACCATCCTTTACGTTTTCTAAACTTTACATTTGTCTTGTTCTAGCATGTAGTAGACAAACTGACAGTCAGTGTCCCGCATCTGTACGCTGAAATCGTGGGTGCGGAAAGTTTGTAAGGCACTTTATGAGCATCCACAATTAATTTCAGTGTAACCGTCCCGTTCAGTCGCCTGGCTGTCGACGGCAACCGTGACGACTGACTCTTCTTTCTCAGGAGCTCACGTATATCAATCAAGAAATCTTTCTCATTCACACATTGGTCCTCAAAACTCAAATCTGAACATCATGGGAGGAACCACCTTCTGTTTGGTTTTAGCACCGATGGTCGGCGGATCATGTGCAGAACAAATCATGGTCATCGCTTAATTATTTTAATTACATTTGGACCAACTGTACAGGCACTTCAGTGTCTCTTAGCGAGGCTTCTGCAGCTCCGACATTTGTCCCGTCACATCTAATCACTCCCTCGTGTTCTCCGAAACTGAGGAACCGCCTGAGGACTCTAGAAAAGCTCTCTGCTGTGAGATTTCACAATACTCAAATTAAAACGATCAGAAGTCAAATAAGTTCATTTGTATGGAACAGCAGAATGTAGAAAGAGTAGCAACGGTACCGGGAATGCGGCACCTGGAGGAAGAGGTGGCGAAATGAACAGCACTGTATCTAATCTAGTACTGATCTAGTGCTTTGTTGTGAAGGAGCATCTCAAAAACGCCTTAAATCTGTAGGAGGAACTACAGCATAGTTCCTAAGGAGGGACTCAATGAGTGGATAGCAATAACATATGATAGGGATAGACAGCTTGCATGGTTCTTGGTTTCCCTTGGTGTTCCCTGGGATGCAAAGAGGGGTGTGGACAGGTTTCGGGGGTTTAAAGCAGTAAACACTTCTTGCTCTGATTATTTAAAACAGCAGCTGCTTTCACATCCGTACGTTATTTAAACTGCCGTGCATCATGGTGCAGGATACAGCGCAGGTGAACACGTTTTCCTAATGAACTGTAGATGTTCTAAAGGAAACCACATGTTCTTCCTAATTCCTGATAATCGTTCATCTGGGATAAATATTCAGAACCAGAAGTTCATTAAAGCACATGGAAGGAAAATGAGGGGGTTCCACAGATGAGGTCCACAACCCACACGCCTCACTCCATCCCCTAAAAACCGCTCGCTGATTTACTTTGGTGAACTTAGAGCAGAATTGGGACACGTACAGGAACGTCCTGTTCTGAGACGTTCTTTAACAACAAGACTATCTACAGGATGTTTGGAGTCTGTAGGAATTCTGTTTGTTTTTGTAGTCAGACACTGATGTTGGAGGGATTGGTGGACCTGTCTGTCCACCCACCTACCTGTTGGTAGTGTCTCTCTGCCTACATATATATAAATCTACCTGTATATATATATTCACTTGTCTTCATGTGTCTCTACATGTCTCTAGACCTAATTTACCTACTTACTAACCTTCCTTGCTGTCTCTCTGTCTGTCTGTCTGTATGTTCTAGTAATTAATGATCTGAAATCCCTCAGAGATGTTTGGTTCCTCTGGGTATAGAGACTATCAGACGCCATCAGAACTTTTCTTACTGACGTGTCTCAACTCATCAAGTAGGAAATGGGGGTTTAAAGACGTTCCAACTAGTAATTACTACATTGTGTGGCCCGTCGTGTGCTCCGTTCATAACCGTGACGTTTCCGACGGGTATTAAAGGTGCTTTTAAAGCTCCATTATGAAAGCTTTAAGTAAACATGAAGTTCCATTCAGAGCAGAGTTATTCTGACACACAAAGGGTGCCAGTCAGTGTGTGAATATCTGACTAAACCAAACAAACAACAGAGCCATCGAGTTCACACCAAATTTCAAATGAGAAGTGGAATTTTAACCCAATTTCTAACGAGATGTAAAGGCCTGACCACACCCTGCAGTGGGCCTGCTACAGGGTCGGTTAGGGCAGGGTCACACAGCATTCTTGTAGGAATGTTTTAAACACCTGCAGTGTAATGTGGAATCCCCATATGTGTGGGTTTAATATGTTTACGTAAAATAACAGGAGTATTATAGAGTTAAGGATCTCATGTGATCTAGTACCCTGCGGCAATTTATTAGATTTGGGATTTGAACCCTAAATCCCCAGATTAATGCCCCAGCACGACTATAAACACTGTATCCTCACTAATCTCACAACAGTGACGTGTTACAATCAAAATCAGAAGTTGTCTCAGGTGGCAGGTGGATAACATCAGTGACCTTAGTGGGAACAGTTTGGGGAAGTTTCAATTAGCAAAAGTGCATAAAGTCACAGCTGGGTGAGTTTGATGTGGGAGAACTTGCAGTCCTCAACCCCATCCAACACCTTTTTAAATGAATTGGAACAGAGATTGTGAGCCATTTTATCTAAACCAACATCTGACCCCCCAAAAGTTTAATGAATTAACATCCACGGATATGCTCCACAATTTCCTGGAAGGCCTTTCCAGAGTAGTGGAAGCCGTTGTCACTGCACACGTGGTTTTCAGTTTATAATACTGTTTATTAATCTTTTTGTGTTTCTACATGATGGACATTGTGTAACATCACTCAAGTGACCTCCTCTCAATTTCTATGAGGAAGATTTTCTACAAAGATTTAAAGCATGTCTGTGGGAATTTCCTGCTTGTTTATACGGAAGAGGTCAGATACCGATGTTGTGTGAGAGATGCTGGATCCCAATCTTCATTCTAATTCATTATAATCAGCACCAAAAAGGTGTTTGGTTGCCCCATTTGGTCGAAGTCCAAACTTGATGTGGTCCAGACATGTTCTTCTACATTCCTCCATCCTGTCTGCATGTCTTTATGTCCTTTCACACCATGTTCTTCATAAAGCCGTAAACGGACAGTTCTCCACCATACATGGCTGGAGGCGGGATCTTCTACACCTTTGGAGATGGAACTGAGTGCAACGAACAAACTGAGGCCTAATGAAGAAGTTACTGCACGACCTCAGGTGCACTGTTTATAAACTATTAAACGCATTAATATTGAAAAAATAACGGTGGCTGCTAAAATAACCACTAAGAAGTTAAAATGTCACATGCAACCACATTTAAAAAATAGGTAGTTCCAGTCCTTAAATCTTATTGGCTGAGCTGTTTGTCCAGCTGTGACATTAACAGTAACACACACTTCTAAGTGCTTTATATTCGTATCAGTGCATGATATACATAATTTTGCGATTTTGTTTATACACTGCGTTCTGTAATTTGGCCCCTAAATGGCAGTATTCAATTGTTAGAGAATTCTGTATCCTGTTACTCAGCGATCAGTGTTCATTAAAAAAAACGGACTAGCTCACATTGTGGAAGACCAGATTATTAATGATTTTGCTTTTAATAAACAAATTTATGAATCAGACCTTGTTTTTTGTTATAGTGTGTTTTTAGAACTTTATAAAAACAATAAGGTTTGAGGTTGTGTATTGTGAATAAATCACAAGAAAGAGGTGTAACTATACTCCTCTTCATGTCAGGAGGATTAACACCTCTTTCCCGTGATTTACTCACAATAATGTCGTCCTCTCAAACTTTATTGCTTTATTTAATCAGGTGCTGCATGTTATGAAGCTCTTATGATGTCACAGTGCTACCAAGTGCTTTCCATAGAACTAAATCAACATTTTAATATGAGCTTTTGCTTTTCCCATTTACTTCCACTCACTGTAGATGGAAATTACAGAGCAGTTAAAAATTGTGCTTTAGGGAAAATGCTTAGATGCTAAAAGACACATCACTCCCGCTGAATGTTTGAGTTATAGCTGGACCACTTTCACTGTGGGATTAATAGATTGGTCACACTGTGCAGAGGAACCCTGTGGGTTTGCCAAGTGGCATCCAAACCTGTTTCCATTAAGCCTGTTCTTTCCCCTCAGTTGTTATTTATAGTGGTCTGTCTGTTTTTACTCTTTAGAAGGGTTTTGATAATCCTGCTGTAATTCTTATATATATATATATATATATATATATATATTTGTATATAGTTTACTGTTCCTCTTTCTAGCATTTGCGTCGAGGTCTGTGTTTTAAAAAAATCACAAACGCAATAAGGTACAAGAGGGCATGGCATCTCAATGAGTATATTACAGGAAAGAGGTGTTGTTAGGTGCAACACAAAGCAGTGTACAGTTACACATCTTTCTTGTGATTTATTCACAATAATACACAACCTCACGAGTTTCTATTTTAAATACTCTATAATAAAAAAACAAGGTTTGATTCATGAGTGCATTTATTAAAGGCAAAACCATTAATAATCTGGTCTTCCATGACATTACGTGGTGCGGCTTTTAAAGTAAACGCTGATCGCTGAATAACAGGTTTCCAGTTTTTTTAACAATCAAATATTGTCATCTAGTGGCCAAATTAAAGAACACAATTCATAAAAAATTATGTATTTCACACATTGGTCCGAATGTGCAAGCGCTCAGAGGCGTGCGTTATTGTCAATGATGTCACGGCTTGACAAACGGCTTAACCAATCAGATTTAAGGAGCAGAACTACCCTTTTTATGATGTCACTTATTGATGGCTTAAGGACACTCTTTTATAGTCACGCTCTTTATGTCCTTGACATTTACGTTTAGTCAATTAGCAGACGCGTTTATCCAAAGTGACTTACAAATGAGAAAACACCACAAGTCAGTATTTTTAGGAAGAAACAGTTAAACTGCAGTGCCATCAACCATGCGCATTACTCGATCTGGCAATTTTTTTAATTATTTATTTATTTTATCCTCTATATTAGTTCCTTCATTTTGTCATTAAGGTCTTGCTGCAAGTAAATGTGGATAATGTGATTAACAAGACAACCACAAGAGACAAATAATAATTCATTAGTTTATTTAAATAAAATAATAAAGGATTTTTCTGGCACATGACCCTTACAAACCAAACCTTACCCTAAGTGGTGCTACTCTTATTACCTTAATAATAGGGAGCAACTACCAATCATACCATGTGCAGCTGTCCCGATTGTGCTTAGACACAATTAGATGGAACCTCTGTTTACCCTAGTAATTTTGAGGGAAAGCCGCATGCAGGACAGTATGTGACCCGGCCACACCTTGAACTTTTTCCCTGGTGGTCGTCCTGGAGGGACTGGGCATCAATATTCTGGATGTCTGCTGGCAGCAGAGCACTGTAAGTCATGCTGATTTTATACTGAAGTGAGGTGTGCAGTTCACTGCTGGCTGTCTTGTTTTGTGAATAAGCGCCAACCACCAGAAAATGGGCATGTTCAGAGGACAGAGGCGTCCCCTGGTGTCTCAGCACAGTCAAAACAGCTTCTTAATGAGCAGGTTGGTATGTTCCACCTTGCTTGCCTTTTAGCTCTGTTATTTATTAAATGCACGGTGCCCACCCCCTGAAGGTAAACATCAGACTACATGCAGCGTGGTAAGACATCAGTCTAATCAGTCCAACTTCAGAGAGTCGTGCATTAAGATGGAGTAAAGTGAACCAACTGGAATGTGCAGCACTTTTTTAAGACACCTAGCTCTGTTTGTTCTTCATAATGTACAGCTCCTCCATTTATATCTACTGCAGTTGTCATATCCAAAAATGCAGTCCTGCAACTCTCGGTGGATTCAGCTGCTCCAGCCGGAACTGGATTCCTCCTCGCTTACAGTTGTTTCGGATAAATGTCCGTCAAAAGGAATAAAACTCTGTAAATCAGCTACACTGGTGCTATTATGTAGGTACATCCTAATCCTGTAATAGCTCTTCCTGGTGTGTCCTCGGCCCACATTCTTTCAAACTAATCCACTCAGATAGATGTGTTCTTGCTCACACACTTGCTTGCTTTTAGCCAGGAGGCTTTTCTTTTGCGCTGGAAGTCAGACCGGCAGTGGGTGGGCGAGCCGCTGCATTCTCTTACGCTTGAAAAGGTGAAGTTCACATTGAGGGGAACTGTAAATTTTGTAAGGTGTGCCTGCTCTTTTATTCTCCATAAGGAGGTTCCACAGATGCTTTTTATATAGACCAACCCTTTTACAACCTCCTTTCCTCCAAATGTCTTAATATTAATAGTACAATTGTTAATAACTGGGGCAATCGAAGGGCTTGTGGTTAAGCAACCAGCCTTGTGACCTGAAGGTCCCCAGGTTGATTCCCAGACCCACCAAGTACTATGACTAAAGTGCCCTTGGGTAAGGCACCTAACCCCAGTTGCTCTCGGTTGCTGTGTTTAGAGCTCCCACCACTCACTTCACTCAGTGTGTGTATACAGTTGTTATGGAAAGTATTCAGACTTTTCACTGCCAAACTAAGCAGTCATGGGTGAAGAGCCTTGGTGAGCTCCAGAGATAGGGGGTAGAAGATGGGAAAAAGTTCCATGGACTTAACTATCACTGCAGCTCTCCACCAGGGGTTTTATGGCAGAGTGGCTCGACAGAAGCCTCTCCTCAGTGCAAGACCTTTGAAAGCCCGCATTAATTCTAAGCTATATGTTTGGAGAAAGCCACTGCTCATCACCTGCCCAATACAATCCCAACGGGTTTGCATCACATGCCCATTATCTTTCACCAAGATAATGACCTTAGGTACACGGCTAAAATAACAAAGGAGTGGCTTTAGAACAACTCGGTGACTATTCTTGTCTGGCCCAGCCAGAGCCCTGACCAAAACCCAATTGAGCATCTCTGGTGGGACCTTAAAATGGCTGTCCACCAATGCTTACCATCCCACCAGATGGAACTGCAGAGGTTCTGCAAGGAAGAATGGCAGAGGATCTCCAAATCCAGGTGTGAAAAACTTGTTGCATCATTTCCAAGAAGACTCATGGCTGTACTAGCTCAAAAGGGTGCTTCTACTTAATACTGAGCAAAGGATCTAAATACTTATGACCATGTGATATGCCAGTTTTTCTCTTTAAATAAATGTCCAAAAAGTCCACGTTTCTGTTTCTTTTCTGTCAAGATAGGTTGCTGAGGCAACAATAATGAGAAATAAAATGAACATTTTTGATTTTGGCAAATGGCTGCAATGTAATAAAGGGTAAAAAAAAATGTAAAGGGGTCTGAACACTTTCCGTACCCACTCTATGTGAGTGTTTCTCTGCATCTGCATGCATGGGTTAAATGTGGAGGACAAATTCCTCTGCATGGGCACAATAGATCACTTTATTACTTTACTTTTATATCTTTAAATGTGTTTATAGACACTTGCTAATTGTCAT
>JAOUQT010258234.1:0-40614 GCA_025769995.1 Xyliphius kryptos | reverse complement strand
AACGTTTGGTTTCAACTGTGTGTGTGTGTGTGTGCGCGTGTGTGCGTGTGTGTGTGTGTGTGTGTATATATATATATATATATATATATATATATATATATATATATATATAGTCCTAATTATTAAGACCCGGTTGCTTAGCAACCTCAGCTCAAATACAGTACATTCAGTTCAGCAGCTTCATCGCTGAGCTCAGCTCAAAGATACAGATGAACTCCAGACTACAACACTTCTATAAAGAGTATTTTAAGTATCTCACTCGGCTCTGCATGCTTTCTGTCCGGCAGGCTGCGGGTGTGATGTCAGTGTACCTGTTCATGAAGCGCTACACAGCGGAGGACATGTACCGCCCCCACTCCAGTTTCTACGGGCCGCGGCTGAGTAACTGCTCCGATTACTCCTCCCAGTTCCTTCACCCGGACGCCTGGACACGGGGACGCAGTCCGTCCGACATCTCCAGCGAAGCCTCGCTCCAGATGAGCGGCAACTACCCGGCTCTGCTTAAATGTCCCGAGCTCATGTCCTCCTCGCCGTGCTGAGGGCAGGGCCTTGTCGCACCTGCACACCAAGAAAAGTCACACAGTTAGCCAGGTTTAACGGATGCCTTCAGCGTAGCGACAACTCCCTGACAGTGTTCTTTATTCACGCTCAGCTCCATGCAGATGTGATGGAGGCCGCTATAGAAACCCTCCATCAGTGAGCTGCATATGTTAAATAACTTGCCCCTCGTCCTGGAACCTAAATGAAGGTGCAACAGGGGCGGGGCCTTAAAATATCTACAGTAGATTTACAGTAGATTCTCTGTTTATCTGTTGCACTTTAGGGTTCCGTTTGTGTCATGTCATTAAAAGCGGATCAGGTTATTGATTTAATTATTTACTCATCTGCACTTTATTCGTACAGAAACTAAAAATAAATGAACATTGAATAATTGACTCTTCTGTGGAACTCGTGTAATTTGCATTTTAAAGTAGCAAATTTTAATATATTAAAATATTTGTAATGTAACAGTTTCTTAATCATAATTATAAAATCATATTTTTCTTATTTTAGATTTATAAATTAGTGTTTCACATTTAGGATCCTAAATTCAAATTTTAAATGTTAGTGTTACAAAAAGTAAATTCTGCGGCTCCATCCACCTCCTCCATCTCTACCGTGTTGTTCCTACAGATCCGAACGTTCATGTTGTACATAAGACAGTTTATTAAAATTTCACCACACTGGTTTTATTTATTGCCGGTTGTGTAGCATCAGCGCGTGTTGAAGCTGCGTAGCTGTGTGTGTGTGTAGCGGTGTTTCTGCGGCTGTGCTGTGCGCTTTCGATGTGTTACCTCAAAGTGAACGAGGGGTGTGGTGTAATCATGATGACGTCCAGTGGAAATAAAGTCTCTATTCTATTTCTTTTCTGCCTGCCTTTATTCTGACTTCGCTTACTGGAACCAGTTGGGTATCAGAGGCATGGAGCATTAGCAATAATAAAAGAAGTGCGCCGCTCAAAGGTGGGATGTGACAGTTAAAAATTTAATTATTAAACCATAAAGATGCAATCCCGGGATTCAGGCTGCATGAGGACAGACACTCTTGATCCGACGTTCTAAATGACATTCCTTATTTTTAGCACTATGACAACCACCACTCTAAAGGTCACAACGTTGTTGGGTATGCTACAATATACACAGGATGGTAGCACATGTATTAAACTTAGCAAATCGAGTTTATTTGCAGTTTTGATGAAGCGCCAAAATGAAAAAGCAAGCTTTTTTTAAAGGATTAACTAGAAGTGGAATTTTGTAAACAAACTTCAAAAAGTTGGTTTAGAAAAGATATGTTGCTCAAAAAAACGACTCAAAAAGTAAAGAAGAGGTGTAAAGTTGTTTGAAATCCAAAAGAAGCTGACGAAAAATGATCAAGGGAATTCTACGGGGAAAAGGGGCGTGGCACAAAAAAAGTATTGCTTATTGCTTCAAAAACTACAAGCAACCCAAGTGGCGTCAAATAACAACATTGTACTTTAGTAGATGCGGAACAAGAACCGTTTTGATTTTTTTGTGCGAGAATATTAATAATAATAATAAGAAGAAGAACAAGAAGTTTGATTCTTCCAAGTCAACGTAATTAAAATTATGACATAAAAACTCATTTTCATATAGCCTGAAATATTCCAGTTAGACATGTAGCTGTTATAGCACCCCCTATAGACAGTTACTGATGCAAAACGTATGAAGTAGAACTTTGGAGTAAAGCATTTCTATGTTTTAGATTTCTTTCTAATAAACGATTAATTCAAATTTTGAGCAATTTGTATGGAGCAGACTAACAGAATGGAAAATATTCCTTTTTTGAATTATTGCAGAGCATGCTCTGCTGAATTTTGAGGGTTTGACTGAAAAACCTTACAAAAGTAGCTTTTTCAAATTATTCTAATTAGCAAAAATCAGTGTGCGTAGCTTATGGGTCCACATTGCAAAGTTTGTTTGGGGTCTGGGAGAAGAAGAAAAAAGTGTTTGGTCTACTTTTGAGTAGAAGTTAGAAGCCTAAACGTTTTTCTTACAATAAAGCCAATTATCCACAAATCTGTGTGAATTTTGTTATCAGAGAAGATAACCACCACCATTGTCACCTACCCTTCAAGTATTGTGTTTCTGGACTTACGGTCTTGGCCACCCAACACATTTTAACCAATAAAAAGAATAATAATTGGCATGAAAACAATAGGTTTTTAAGGACTCTGAGTTTGAACCCCTAATAATTTTCTAAATCACATTAGATTTAAGAGATTACATCATTACAGTTCTGTATCTACATTACAAACCAACCAAATCTGAGTCACACCTTCCAGTTACGGTTACATTTTAAATAAGAACCACATTAAACCCTAAATCACAGGTTCATCCAAACACAATGTGAATATTTAAAATAATCACCTCTGCAGTTTGTTGGTGTGTAAACTAAACAAAGAAAATAAAAACATAAAGAACCCAAAAAAAAAAAAAAAACACGCTGAACTAAAAGCCAGAGAATAAAAATGGGTTATTTTAGGGAGCTTAGGGCTTAAGGAGTTTAGGAGCCACAATGGAAATCAATCCCCTCTGAGCTTGGACCTCGGTACCTCCAGGAGCAGCTGATCAACTGACCTGAGGCACCGTGCGGGAACATGCAGATGGAGAATTACGGCGGGGAGAGTCCATGTTAAGATTTCAAAACAAATAAAAAAAATCTAAAAATGAATTCTAAAATGCACTGGATCACTGTGCAAGACTGTTAATTTCAATGGGCCTTCTCCATACTGTCCACACAAAGCGAAAAGCATACATGGGTTCGAAATGTGGTTCCAAAGGTGCTCAATTATATACAAAGGTACACAATTACATGTATCACTGTATCACTGTGTTACATTAATGATAATCCCAGTATTTGAATTTGTTGTTTATAGTTTAGAATGCTGCTGTAATCACCTTGTTTCATAAATAAATAACCCTATATGAAATAAGGTTGTGGTGGTCGAGATGTGGTGGCTCTGTGATTAGGGTGTTGGTCTAGCAATCTAAAGGTTGTGGGTTCAAATCCCAGGTCCACTGAAGTTACTAATGTGAGTCTTTGAGCAAGACCGTTAACCCTCATTGTTCCAGGGTACTCGATCAACCCTGTGTTCTGACCCCAAAATTCAAGTTGGGGTTCTTGTAAATCGATTTGTATAAAAGCGTCTGCCAAATTACCAAATGTTATGTAATGAAACAGAACTTTATCCATGCAAGCTTTTTTTTAAAACAGGCTTTTGCTGTCCTCTGGTGGACCAAACTCGGTATTACACGCAAGCCTAAAGACGTTTAATATTTACGACTACTTTAATTAAGTTAATCTGTTGTATCCTCTGTTCACTTGGGTTAATGGTATTCAAACAACGATGTCTATGCACTAATTTAAAGTTAAAAGAGCGCTGTAAATTATGTAACACATACTATAGTATATTTGCAGAGTTGCCAAAAGTACTAAAGTCCCTTACTTAAGTAAAAGTACTAGTCCTGGGGTTCGCAACCTTTTGCAACCCAAGGCCCACTTAACCTACCACAAAACTTTCCACACCCCCTCCAGAATATTTTTTATTTCCGTTCAAAACTAAATACAGTGCAACTATCCACGTGATCTGTGAAACTGACTTTTGACTACGGCCCCCTTGTAGTATGTCTGCGGCCCACTGGGAGGCCGCGGCCCACAGGTTGAAAACCACTGTTACTACTCTATTAAAGGCACTAGGGGGCGACATTTGTGTAAATAAACCACGAGAAACAGGCAGTGTTGCCTACCTAGTGACTTTCTCGCTATATTTAACAACTTTTCAGACCCTCTAGCGACTTTTTGTAGTAGAAAGCGACTAGCGACAAATCTAGCGACTTTTTGTGGTGTTATTGGAGACTCTGAAAACACGCTCATAGGCTTCGATTTTCAGTAGGCTTCAATTGCTGTCCTCTTGGGCGGGTGCTGCCGTGAGCCCCGCCCCACAACACTCAGTGCAGTCGCAAACTCAGAGCAGACCCTCACTGCGCATGCCCAAAGCTGCCGCTGATGCCCCACCTCTATGCCAAACTTTGTGATATAAAAAATCACGACAACTCAAAAACATACCAAAAGGCAAAGCCTTATAACAGTTCTACCCAAACTAACTGTTTTTTACTAACTTTTTTCTCTCCCAACGTTATTCCTTTACAGCTTCAAAAACATGTACTATGCAAATTAGGTTATGGCGTCATTTAGCGACTTTTAGGACAATCAATAGCGACTTTCCTTATTGAGGAGTTGGCAACAGTGGAAACAGGTGTTATTAGACAGATGCGCAAGTGGAGTACAGTTAGCAATGTCACGGCTAGACAAACAGCTCAGCCAATCAAATTTAAGGACCGGAACTACCCATTTTATAATATCAATTACATTTATCATGTTATGCACATCTTACTGTTTCCAATTACTTAAATTGAATACTCTAAATTGCCCCATAGTGTGTGTTTGTGTGTGTAACTGTGTGAGTGTGTAAAGCCGAGAGGTTGCCGCTCTGTCCTGTATTTATCTAGCACCCGGGACGATCTCCCCTGGATGGTAACTGCACATTTATTGGGTTTCCACCCGTCAAAAAACCCAAAAGAAGAATAAATACATTAATAAATGTAGTAACAAATCTGTTTTGGAAATATAGGGACTAAAAAGTACAGGTATTTCTTCTGATTTAGTGAATATAAGTAAAAAGTACTAAGTGACAGAAATACTCAGGTACTAAGTGACCTAAAAAAGTACATTGTTACAGCTTTGTAGTTTACACATTAAAAGTTCCAGTGATGAAACATTAAAATCATCAGATTATAATTATAAATAAAATGTATGGGTATTTTCACTTTTATTATATTTGAATAAAGTAAATTATATTATTAACGTAAATGTAAGAATGTAAATTTATGGTCTGATAATTTGAATGTAAACGTGAGTAGTGATGTCACAACAGTGGGGTTTGGATCATGATCCTGATTGGTAACTTCACATAGAGTGAACTGCATACAGCATGTTATGTAATAAGTGATTTAAAATCAATAACCACCAATTAAAAACAATAAGAAGGACAGTTTATGCGCCACATTGTTTTAGTTCTTAATTCAGTCCTCTGCGCAGCTGAATGTGTCCGCCTATGGCCCTTGGCGAAGCGATGATACAAACACACACTCTGGTCTGATACAATGTGACGCTGTGAGGTGCTGACAGTAATCACTCCAGTCATTGTTCTGTGGATAGCTTGACATACTGAAAGAAACACACCTCGCCTGAAGCCTCTATCATCAAAATGCCTGATGTGACTTCGACACATTGAGATGAGAAGGAATCGCAGCTTCTCAGAGGTATTGGGGGGGAGGGGGGGAAGGACACACAGAGCTGGAACGGGGCCACAAAAAGCTGGAGGAACAGGAAGCCACTGTGAGCGAGATGGGGTTTAGAACCAAAGCATACACAGCCACCTCTGTCTCTTGCTGTCTGATCTGATCAATGCACCCACGAAGGAGATCCCAGGGTCTGAACCGCACAAACGTTTAAAAGCATCTTACCTTAATAGTTTCATATATTTAATTTTAAAAATGATTACAGACATTAAGTAATTAAAAGGTTACATATTCCTAATTGGTTACTAACAATAATAAACGTTGATCACATCATTCATTCATACATTCATTCATTCTCTTTTGCTTAATCCTCTACTGGGCACACACTCATTCACACAGCCACAAACACAACACAGGGCAATTTAGAGCAGCCAATTTACCTTGAATCCTAGAGGAAACCCATGTGGACACGGGGAGAGAATGGAAACCCCACCCAGATCGGGAATCTCCAGTGCTCAATACACCACTCAAAAAAACATTAAAACACTAAAATAAAACATTATTTAGTAGATAGTGGAATGTGTTGAGAACAAAATAACATAAAAATGATCAAAATGTAAATCAAAATTATTAACCTATGAGGGTCTAGATTTGAAATCATACTCAAAATCAAATTAAAATACAGGCAGAAACAACTTCAGTGAAAATTCCTCAAGAGAAGTTAAAATGTGTTTGGTCTGAACCAGTAGATAGAAAACACAGTTTACTGAATACTGCTTACAGTAACACCAGTGGTAAAACCCAATAGTATGTAAGCAAGATGTAAATCAACCAGCGTGACCCCCGATGAAGATGATTGGCAAGAGATAACCGTGGCGTGGAGATGAATAATATCCACCGGTTAAATCCGTGGTAAATACCATTGCCAATGCCATATAAACCGAGCAATACCCAGGGCTAGAAATAGAGAAATAGATAACAAGAAGGCAAGAAGGGAGCGCATACTAAGAAGAACAAAAGCAACAAAACATATAAGACATCAGTTATATAGACGGAATGACGAAGTAAACCGGAAGAGATCAGAATTCAGAAGAAGGGCAACAAGCGACACCAGTGGTGGAAAGTGGAACAGTAGACTGAAAAGAGAGTGTAGATGTGACAGTATCCTCCCCCACAAGGGGTTTTGAAGAAGGGGTAGAAGAAGAAAAGGATGGCCACGGGGACGTGGGGGTCGCCTATCAGGATGGAGAGAGTGGAAGTCAGCCATAAGTTAAGGGTCAAGAATGACTGAAGCAACGACCCACCTCCTTTTCTCAGGGCCAAAGCCCTCCCATTCCACCAAATACTGAATTATGGAACCCCGCCTGCGAGAATCCAAAAAAGAAACTCTGTAAATTTTAGGTAAAGCTGTGTCTTGACACGAGATAATATTATCTGAAAAGATTAAACCACTCATCCACAGCAGGTGCAGATAATGGTTCAGAATTCCAAGGAACAAATAGAGACTGATACCCTAAGACACACTGAAATTGAGTAAGACCTGTGGTAGAATGCCGTAATGAATTCTGAGCCAAGAAAACGAGCTCAATCCGAGGCATTACTGAACACAAAGATACATAAACCTCTCCAGCTTTTAATTAGCTATCTCATACTGCCCATTGCTCTCCGGGTGGTAACCCGACATAAGACGGTAGTGCCCAGTTTTTCAAAAAATGACCGCCAAATAGCCAAAGTAAATTGAGGCCCCTGAGCCGACAAGATATCCTTTGGAATACCAAAGACAGGAAAAAGATGATGAAATAAAATCTCGTCTGTCTGAAATGCAGATGGCAAAGCGGTTAATGAAATAAACCTCACAGTATGAGAAAAACTATTAATGAGTGATATGATAGTAGTGAAATCCTGTGATACTGGTAAGTCCGAAATGAAGTCGATAGCAGCATGTGACCAGGAACAGGAAGAGGAACTAACAAGCCAGCTGGTAATGCCTTAGGTGTCTTGTAAGCAGCGCAAACTGAGCAGGAGCTATCAAAACGTTGAACCTCAAAATTAAGTGTAGACCACCAATTTTTACTTTGCAAAGGCTGAATAGAATGTGCCACTCTGTTCATCTGTAGCCTCGGGGTATTCAGACAAAAACAAAGAACATTGCAAAGGAAGTTCTCATATGGCTCAAGATCGCTGTTGAAATGCTCTGACTCTGTGACCGGCAGAGGTGCCGCCCCAGGTGCGTCAGGCGCTCAGACACAGAGCCAATCACTGCAGACAAACCACAGATCCGCTGGTGTAAGTCACCCAGAGATAATCTGTGGTTTTAGAGTCCTGAACGTCACCGTTTGCGACAAAAAATGCAACGATGATGTCACACGTGACTGTTATTGATTTTGATTGTGAAGGAAATTAACGCTACTGGAGCCAATGCTATTGGCGATTCATTTTACAAACCAAATTGTGACAATGCATTGAGAGGCACAAGAGAAGGAGAACTTGGAGGTTGGGTGTTTGTTTTGAGGGATTCTGATTGGCTGACAGATTTTAGCTTTATGTTGCACTTACATCGATATACCTAAAGTGTTTATAATGTTTCTGTGATGCTTTTTAATGAAATTTAATCTCATTTACACAGATGGGAACCTAACATACTGTTCAGAAGCACTTATACACTTGCGGTCACACAACCAATCACAAACCGGCGCATGGCCCTCTGCCACAATCGTGTCTTGTTTAAAATGTGCTGCAGAGACGCTGTTTGGTGCATACATGGAAGAAGCAGAAGGAGAGGAGTCAGATCTCCTGCTACATACAGATGTTACATCTGCTTTAAAAGAGCACATGTAAATCCTAAACACTGAAATAAAGTCAAGCGCCTCTGCTGAGCAGTTTTGGAACTTTCTAGCTGAAGAAAAGTATCCAATCATAAGAAAATGTGGCACAGATTTGATTTTTGGATCAACCTACTTATGTGAATGTGACATGAAAATAATGCCGCCCAGATATCTGTCCCCCCTCACTGATGATCATTTGGACACCTGCTTGAGAATTGGCATCAGCAGCTACTGTTCAGACTCCTTCCACCTGGCTGACATCATTCAGTGCAGCTCATAAGAATAATCTTTTTCACTGGATTGCACTGTATTGTAAAAATATCAACATGATGTGTGTGAAAGGCTTAAACATTAAAGCTTAAAAATGGTAGATTGCGATGACCTGTCCACTGGAAAAGTAGATCTCAGGCCAGAAAAGTGTGGACACACCTAAACTAAACCTATTTTTTTCTTGTTTCTATTGTTTCCATTAGGAGGATCAGCATTTCGCCCTGTCCTCAGCATCCTCCTCTGTCAGGATGCAGCATGTCCTCCTCCACCACATCTATAAACCTGCTCTTTGGCCTTGCTCGCATCTTCCGTCGCTGTGGCTAGTCTATGTCAACGTTATTGTTATTGTCAATGAGTTTTTGTTATTATTTGTGCTTGTTTGCCAAAAGGTGTATTTTGTGTTCCCTGAAGCATAGTTTGGGCTGTTCTATTTATCTCCTCATTGTTGGACTAATAACGGCATATCTTATCTCATCTTCTCTACTTTCCGTTTAAATGTTGGCCTAATATGAGAAACAAATACGTTTATTTCACGTTCATCTTTACTCACATTTTCTAACACATTGTCACACAGACTTTCCCAACGACATATTTCCACTTCACCAAACATTACTTTGAAGACGCACCCGGGCAAATGGCAGGATTTTATCATTTCTAACTTGATTCTGTGTAGAATCTGAAACAGTGTACTTTTGTTATTTTGTCTTGTTCACACTCCTGACGAGTAAATCCGCAAGACGCGTGCCTCGGGCTGATTCGTTTGGCTGAGTCGAATCTGAACAACGAGTCGTTTGAGGCGCATCAAAGTGGGAGCGCGCGGTTCGGAAGCGGAGAAAGCGGCGCAGGAGCGCAGAGGAGGAGCACGCCATCCCGCTATCAATCACAGCAGCGACGGCTGGAAAAAGTTAGGAACTTAAAACTACGTTGCTTCCCAAATTGTTCAAAGGAACAGCCTTTAAAGCGGTGTCACAAAAAAAACAAAAAGTTGATTGGAACAACGGCGCATCCAAACGCGCGCGCCAGCCTTCATTGCGTTTTCAGTTTGGGGACGCGCGCACCGAGGCCGGGCTCGACTTTAGAACAAAGGCACCCGTTTTGGGGAGGGGGTTGGGGTTCCCAGCAGCACGAGCTCAGGATGCGAGGTGCGCGGCTCAGCCCTTCGGTTTCTGGGGTGAGGGCGCGCTCCGGACGCGCATGAGATGAGCGTGGGGCCCCATGGCGCGGTGCGAGCACGGAGCTCAGACCCTGCTGGCGGCGCTCGGCGCGTTCGTCGCCTTCGGCCTCATGACGGTCGCTATCGGAACCGATTACTGGCTGTACTCGCGCGCGCACGTGTGCAACATCACCAACAGCAGCGCGGACGAGGGCGACACTCTGCTGCAGCCCAAAAAGACCAGAGGAGACCTCACCCACTCCGGGCTCTGGAGAATCTGCTGCATCGAAGGTACATCCCGAAATCTGTTTCAGATTAAGCTTTGTAGAAATGACCGGTATCGATTGGCTTTAAGTTTTAAAAAATATAAATCGCGTTTTTTTTTACTTCACATCCATCCAAAGTTTTTTTTGCTTGAACTCTACTGTTCTGGAATTATTTAAATCACAGAACACACAGTACTTTTAGTTGTTGGTTTTGTTCATGCTGCCGTGGTTTATATGTGTTTTATATGATGCCATTGCTTTCTTGAAGAAACTACTGTGTCGCCTTCTGAGCAATCAATGTCATAAACATCACAAGGTTAAAAAAAGTCCCTAGACACGGATTAAACCTGCTAGAGCAACCTATTAATTCAAAAAGTACATCCATGGGCTGTAAATTATTTTAGAAGGGATCACCCCCACCCCTGAGTGTATTATGATGTGCTTTTTTTTTTTTTTTTTTTTTTTTGGCGTTTGAGCCTTTTTTATTCAGTGAGCGCCACAGTGATGAACTCACATATCAGATTTGGCCAGGATGCCTTTTCCTGACGCAACCCTCACCCTCTACCAGTCTTGGGGCAAACAGGCTATGGGGCTGCAAATTCACCTTGAATCCCTGTCTTTGGACTCTGGGAGGAAACCAGTGAACCCAGAAGAAACCCAGACAGAACCTCCAGCCAGAGCAACCGGGAACTGGGAACCACTAAGCCACCGTGCCCCCCACTTTCTACCACTGTTTAAAGTGCCTAATTGAAGGGAGTAAAATTTTAAATTTTATTTTTACCACAGGGCACATTTTATGTTTAATATCAGCCCAGAATGACTGTTTTACCGGCGATACAACCCAGGGTATGTTAACATTTTGCTTCGAAAATTGACGAATCAAGAAATTAAGTAATTTTAAAAAACATGATGTCGGTTCTAACAACATAACTTCATAAGATGTATTTTTATATCCTTTAAACTTTTAATACATTTATTTGAACTTTTTCTGTTGTTTTCAAGCATGTTGTACATTTTTTTTCAAACTCTGAGGCAGCTATGGGAAAAGAAAACTCCTCATTAAGTGCTCGTGTTATCCCCCTAACTTTGGTGAAGTTGTTGCTGTTGCTGAGCAACCGCTGCCCTCCGATTGCTATGGTAACCCCTCTAGTGCGAGTACACAGGCTTCAATCGATTGTTGCACATCCTTACTGATGCAACAGTAGGACTGTGCAAGCTCTGCTGCGTTCTAATGTCAGTCGTACATTAACGGCGCCGTTGGTTGTGCAAAAAAAACGGAAATGTGCACACAGCTGATAAAGGCACGCCGTGGACCGCGCTGTAAATGATTCATTATAATCCAGCAGGCAGGCTGCAGTTCAGACTGCTGGAGGGCTGCACCAGCTTTCACACCTGCACGAGTTCCAATTAATAATTGAAAGCGATACAGTTAAAGAGAGCTGAGTCCGTACAGATTGGCGGATGCTCGTCAGAACTGAAGATGAGACAGAACCGTAAGCACCAATCAGCAGGGAGAACAAATTCTGTATGAAATCAAAACTTTTACTGGAATCTTTAAAAGATCTGTTTGCTGTGTGGAATAACATGTTCTCCTTGAATTATTCAAATATACTTTAAAGAACAGAGATTTAGGACTTGCTTCCATAATAACCACATTTCTCATCAAGTAAAATTACAAACAAGTTAGAGGGGGTAATAATAAAACAGAATAGTACATCCTGCAGTGGCCGACTTGCACTATAAATAAGAGCGCAATCAGTGGCTGACTGTTACTAATAAAACTCATAAAATTAATTAACCTTCATAAAGTGTGACTAACTGGAAGGTAAATGTCTGGCAGTTTGTGATTGTCTGTGTGTCATGCATCGGTGTAACCTCATGGAAGCAACGGTAACTTTTGAACTGCGTTCAGACAAAAAAAAATTACATTTATTTGTATTATTTTTTATTCAAATGAAACTGCATCACACGACCCACAGCCCTCAGTATGCAAATGACCTGTTCATGACAATATACCAACAAGTTTTATTAAATTCTGTAATAATAACCCTGGACTAATAAGACCAAGATAACAGTGATGGATGTTGCAAAGTGACACATTGTTAAGCACGGTGGGGGTGTTTAACATGGGCTTTTAGTAGCCCATGTCTGAACTATCAGTTATAGGTTCTACACATGAATGACAAGCATTTTTACAGCATGTTTCATTGAAGTCACAATTTTTTTCCCCTGTTTTAGTGAGATAACTTTCTTTAGTTGCGTTTTCATTAAAGTGTTGGGAAAGTAAAGCGGTGCTGTGGGATCGGACACGTTTGGTCAGATGTCCTCTTTGCTGTTGATGTGCAGCTACTAGCCTTTCTGCATTAGCTTTACATTAATCGCCCAGTGTCCTCCACTCTACCCGTGCACCAATTGCTATTCGCCAAACATCTTGCATCATCCCCCTCCACTCTACCCATGCACCAAGCACTATACACCAAGCGCCTCGTGTCATCCCCTCCGCTCTACCTGTGTGGCAATCACTATAGAGAAAACCCCACCAAGCGCCTTGTATTATAGATAACATTGATAACAAATGACCTGTTGCATAAAACTGGTGACGCAACAGCGATTCCTGAAAATACACAATACAAAGAGGTCAGACCTATATTTTTGTATTATATAGTGTCCAGTCTTTTTTTTAAGTCTCTCGCGAACCATAACAGAATACTGACTTCAGGTTTGAAAAAATTCCGGTGTTTAACTGCACTCTGATTAAAAGTTATTTTCCACCTGCCCCAATGGATCAGTTTGGATTTTTCAGAATGAATGAATCCGCAAACAGAAGCATTGAGATTTAGTGATGATCATGTATGAATGAGACACAGCCCCTCAGTGACTCAGCTCATCAGAGCTCTGAAACGCTTTTCAGCGTCGTGTCTCTAAAGTGCGTCGAACCGGCAGTCCTGAATCAAAGTGCAGAATGGACTGAAACATCAATACAAAATGCATACAGAAACATTACAGAGCTGCGTTTCAGCATAAATAGTGTTTACATCAGTGAACCATGAAAGGATGCACCATTAAACGAGGCCTCACAATAAACCCCAGTGTTTATGTGTATTAAATACTGTTGTTTTTCCAGCTCACTGCACATTAACACACGACTGTTGGAGGCCACTCTGGCTAAATTCACTTTCCAGAAATCAGTGTGACTAATTCTTTAAACAAGCTCGTCCAATTACACATCAGATGAGGGAGTTTTCATAGAGGCTCAGATGAACTCAACTCATTCACATTCATATGGATTCACTCACAAACATTCATGGTGATGAAGAGATACATATTCTAACTTTTCACATGAGCCCATGGGAGTGTGTGTTCATTCATTCATTATAGATCAGGTACTGATGTGAAAAATGTAGGCAAACAGCATTCTAATTTATCCAAGTTGGGCTAAAGTCAGGATTGCTTATTCTGTTATTAGGGGTTCAAGCCGAAAGTGCTTGAAAACCCTATTGTTCTTGCTCGGATTTTTGTTCTTATCATTATTATCCTACAGACACCAAACATTGGGGGTAGCTGGTGTGCATCCTCTCCACTAACCAAATTCACACCGATTGGCCTATAACTGGCACTACAGTGCGACAAAACTTGTTTAGGCTTTTAACTTTTACCACAGAATATTCCCAGACTACACACATTTTCCCCAGATGCTAAACAAACACTTTTGCAATTTGGACCCAGGTTTTGCAGGTTCTTTTGATGACACTGACGCATCATGTGTATTGAACCTGCATGTTTTTGATTTACAGGGATCAACAAAGGGAGCTGTTACAGGATCAATCACTTCCCTGAGGATAATGATTACGATACAGACAGTTCTGAGTACATTCTGCGTGAGTTCCCCTTTGTTATTTAGCATGTTCCCTTACAGTTGAGTGAATGTTGTAAACATCAAATCCTTACAGCTTCCATTTTTCGGTGTCTTTATGTTCGCTTCTTTTTCCCTCCCCACTGTTTCTGTTCAAATCCCTTTGTATTGTGCATCTTAATATTTCAGTGTTTGCTGTTTTGAAGGAGCTGGGCTGAGAACATTGGTTTCTCGTTAAAATACAAGTGCTTCTTAAGGAAAGAGGGAACTCTTGCAAAATGTTCTCACTTAATTAACATCCCAAACTCCAAAGATTGAAATTAAATTTCCTTCCACTTGCATTCACGGTTATAATGGAGTCATTCTGACCCACATGGTACAAAAGGTTTGACTGAGAGCTGATCACAACAAGCCAAGGTGTGCCATTACACAACGTACGAAAGATCTTGTTTGTTTGCGTAGGTATCGTGAGAGCATCCAGCCTCTTTCCCATCCTGAGCACCATCCTGCTGATGCTGGGTGGAGTGTGTGTGGCGGCCGGACGCGCATACAGTGGCAGAAACAACATACTCCTCAGTGCGGGCATCCTCTTTGTAGCCGCAGGTAAAACAGAAGCTCGTTGCTCGGAGATGTGAATTTTCCAGCGCTGGTTTGTCAGATTCAGAAGATATTTTTCAGTTCAATAAAGAGGATGAATCTGCAGTGACAGTTGGGGGGTGCTGTCTTTAATAACAACATTTAGCCATGAGATTTAATACAGTGGCAGTAGAGACCACCAGAGGACAGCAAAGCACAACCTGATCCAGTCATCAGAACTGGGAATTCTGACTGGTAGGAGGGGGCGCTCTTAAACACCTCTCGTTAACTTCTTTACACGTCCATATTGTTGGAAAAAGCACACGGTTATGGCGGCCTTTATGTGTTTGACCTTTGTATGCCGCGGCAAGAGAGAAAGCCATGGGAAAGGAGCGGAACTATTGGCGAGTTCCATCAGCTGAATGGCAGCAGTTTGAGGATTAATACTGTCTGTAATAAAGCTGGTTTCTCTTCCAGCCGTTGTGTGAGTCCCGCTTTCCACATCCTGCTACAAATAACGCAGTGAACAGACTCTTCTTTTAAAGTTGATTAATTTCGTCCCTTTTTTTGATAATTTGTGATCTTTGGGTCATTTGGTGCCACTGTACACTGAATTACTGCAGCCTAAAACAGCCTTTTTGTAATTTAGCACATTCATTTTATCTGCTTTAACATTTTGGCTTGTTTTCCACTATCTAGGCACCGTATGGCGTATATACAAACATGGGGCGTGCTAAATTAAAAAAATCTTTTAAGCCATATTCCTTGAATTTGGAGAGACAAAATTCTAGCTATCGATAATTGAAGTTAGCTGCTGCTTAGACTTTATATGAGTCTTCACTTCACATTGCCTTATGACATCTTCTTTTGTCAGGTTTGAGCAACATCATTGGCATCATTGTCTACATCTCCAGCAACACCGGAGATCCGAGCGACAAGAAAGGTGAGGACAAGAAAAACCAATACAGCTACGGCTGGTCCTTTTACTCTGGGGCTCTGTCCTTCATCGTGGCTGAAGCCGTCGGCGTCCTGGCCATCAACATCTATATCGAGAGGAACAAAGAGGTCCACGTCAAGCGGCGGGACTTCCTAAAAGCCGCCGCCTTGTCGGCATCCTCCCCATACACACGTATCCCGAGCTACCGCCACAGGAGGCGGCGCTCGCGTTCCAGCTCCCACTCCACAGAGCCGTCTCGAGATGCCTCTCCAGTCGGACACAAGATTCCGGCGTCCTCTCTTCCTCTGGGAGAGATATCCATGTACACTCTGGGACGGGAGCGCGCAATAAGACCGGGGCCCTACCCAGAGCCGCCTAGCTTCCTCCAAGTGCACAACTGCTTCCCAAAAGGCACGAAAGATGGCATTAACCGCAGGACCACTCCAGTCTAAGATTTGCGTGATACTTCCCTGCTTCTACTGTAGCTTCAAACTTTTATGCAGTGCTTTGGACGTTTTTACATTCGGATGATTCTTAAAAATGCAGTCAGAGGACAAAGTTGTAACACTTTGAACATAGAAACGTCAAGTCTTTTTTCCAGGTTGTTGAGTGCTGCATGGTTACTGTACCAGTACACAGTGTTTGAAATGTTTCATATAGACAGGTGCTAATTTAATTTATGTGATTGTCATTGAGAAGTTAAGGCTCATTTATGTTCAAAGCTAGAAACCTATATGGACGCAGACAGAACCTTCATTCACAACGTACGTTCATTCTCTGTATTTGTGTATGGTGTCTTTTGAATGATCAGGGCTGCTGATGAAACAGAACAGTATAAGTGGAATGCATGGAACAGTGTTATCTATAAATTCAACAAAGCAATGCAACCGTGACAAGTTTAACACCTTTACTGCCGCTGCCTCAGCTTTTGCCTTTTTTCTAACAGGTACACACGGACAAAATTGTTGGTACACGTCGTTTAAAGAAAGAAGAGTCCACAATGCTCACAGAAATAATTTGAATCTAACAAAAGTAATAACAAACAAAAATGCTATAAAAATTAACAAATTAAAGTCAGACATTGCTTCTCGACCATGCTTCAACAGGATTATTAAAAAAATAAACTCATTTAACAGGCCTGGACAAAAATGATGGTACCCTTAAATGAATATTTAGTTGCACAACCTTTTGAGGCAATCACTGCAATCAAACGATTCCTGTACCTGTCAGTGAGTCTTCTGCACCTCTTAGCAGGTATTTTGGCGCACTGCTCATGAGCAAACTGCCTTCTCCAGATGGCATGTTTCAGCTCCTTCCAAATATGCCCAACAGGATTTGGGCTCAGAGAAGTCCACTTCAGAATTGTCCAACATCTGAGCCATTCTTGGGTTTTTTGAGCTGTGTGTTTTGGGTCATTATCCTGTTGCAAGACCCATGACCTGCGACTGAGCCCTAGCTTTCTGACACTGGGCAGCACATTTCTCTCTTGAATCCACTGGTCGTTTTGAGATTGCAATGTACCATGCACAGCTTTAAGACCCCCTGTAACAGATGCAGGGAAGCAGCCCCAGAACATAACAGAGCCTCCTCTATGTTTCACAGTATGGACAGTCTTCTTTTCCTGATATGCTTTATTTTTTCGTAAACATGGAGCTGATGTACCTTGGAAAAAAGTTCAATTTGTCTCATCTGTCCATAGGACATTTTTTTTAAGCTTTGTGGCTAGTTAACATGTAGTTTGGCAAATTCCAGTTTGTTTGTTTTTTTGTTTTGTTTTCAACAATGGCGTCCTTCTTGGTCATATCCCTTGAAGTCCACTTTGGCTCAAACGACGACGGATGATGCGATCTGACACTGATGTTCCTTGAGCTTGAAGTTCACCTTTAATCTCTTTAGAAGTTTTTCTGGCTGGAAGTTTTTGTTACATTTTGTATAACCCGTCTTTTTGATTTGCCATCAATTTTCACCCATTTTTCTTTCTAAACTCCTGAGATGACTCTTTCCTTTGCTTTCTCTGGTCCATGTTGATTGTCGTACATGAAGATCTGTAACCCTATCTATACATCCCCACTGACTGATAACTGATAATAATTGTAGACACCTGTGATGCTAATTAGTAGACACAGCTTGATTGAACCTGTCCCTTTAATCACATTATTTTCAGGGGTACCATCATTAGCATAGCATAATTATTATTTATTATTACTTTTCTCAGATTCAAGATATTTCTGTGACCATTCGGGGTTTTTCTTCCATTAATTGAGGAGTACCAACCAGTGCGTCCCCGTTTGTATTTTTGACTTCACTCCTTTAACCAAGTTCAACGTTTTAGTGTTTACTCTGCCTCTAATGGATGTAAAGGACACAAGAAGGTTTGTGGGCAGCAACGGAGACAAAGATAAAAAAACATAAATGAGCCTTAACTTGTTCTTTGGGTCACATCATTTGTGGAATTGTACTGTAGTTATGAATACTATTTACATTCATGCTTTGAATTATTGCCATATTGTTTACATTTTACCAACCTGACATGGTTTAAAAAAGAGAAGAGTTCTGACTATAGTACAGAGATTTTGAACAGACTAATGGTCAGCATTCACACTGGACATTTATGACTAGTTTGTCGTCAGATTTTTTTTAGGTTATAGCTGAAAACATCAGATGGAACTATCAGTGGTGCCATTCAGTTTTTATTACAGAAGGTTGAATTCAGGTTACTGCTCACTGAGTAAACGTTTAGACGTTAAAGTTACGACGGCGACAGGACCTTTATCCTGGTACATAACGATGGTGGCGCAATTCATCCATTAAGGCTTCAACTAACAGGTTACTACTATTCTAATAATTTTTAAAATGTCGATTAGTGGTTCCCAATGTCTTGTTTTGTCCACTTCTCTATTTAAACAAGGATATTGGAAGCACTACCTGTAACCCTATATATACACCTACTGACTGATTACAAGATTGTAGACACCTGTGATGCTAATTAGTGGACACAGCATGATTGAACCTGTTCCTTTGGTCACATTATTTTCAGGGGTACTATCATCAGTTTAGCATAATCTATATTTATTATTACTTTTCTCAGATTCTAGATATTTCTGTGATCATTTGGTCACATTAGTTGCAGCTATATGAGCATCTACTTTAAAGAAAAGTCTTTCTACAAGATTGTGTCTAGAACTTTCCACCTATTTTTCCAAAAATAGCATTGATCAGGTCATTTATCTTCAATGGGATTATTAAGGTGGCGCCCTGATCGAATTTGTTGATAAACTTGCCCAACCTGAGGCAGTTATGCTGCAATAGAAAAGGGCCTTCCCCAAAACATTCCCACAAAATTAAATGCATACAATTTTCCAGAATGCACTTTTTCATTATATGTGCACACAAGAAACAATAATTTTCTTATTTCAATTTACGAGATGATGCATGACTTTCTACTCAGGGAGGTTCATAATTATTGAGTCAAACCAAGTTTAAGTTGCCGCTGATTAATCTGCAGGTTTCTGTATCTACACTGCCAATCTGAAATTTTGTAACCGCTTTCAAAGAACAAATGTTGGAACATGTGGTCTTATTAGTGTGTCCTGTTTATGCAATATCCCTTGATGTTGTTGTGCTGAAGAGAAGTGTCTGACTAATGAAGCAATCCTGATTGCCTTATAACACACAGAGTCAATCCAGCACCAGCACAGAACGCATTACAGGATCCGCGGGGTGGTGGTTTAATGTAGTACCCAGTGCTGACTCCGGTGCAGCATCCCCGAACGCTCACTGACATCTGCACGGATTTCTAGGATCTTGGAAAAACTGGGTAATTAAAAAAGTAATAAGCTGTAGCAGGATACTAACGGACGACACGCACTTTCCGAGGCTGGCGCAAAGATATAACTGCCAATAAGATGATTCGTTATCATACGTTATTGCTGCGATCAATCAAACACGGACAGTTGGTTCTCTGTGGATGCTGTGAAATTGTCTCATAACACAACGACATTACCGGAGGAAATATCCTTCTATTCCCCACTGATACCTTCATGGCAACAGTTAATAAACACTGAGATAATTCTCCTCTGAAGTACCCCACACTTCTGTATAGATCCAGCAATGATCTATTCTCTGCTAATAAAGCGGAAACAATGCTGTTTAACAACCGTGACACTCGTGCATACTCGTGATCTAGCATCTCTGTATAACCCTGTTTACCGACATTGTGTAAAAGAAGTGTGTTCTGAGCTGTGCTGTGATTCCTCCCTGCTTTCATTTTCAATAAAATCAGACGTTTCTTTTACCACTGACTTCCGAGTTAAAAATACAAACACCAATCAAATAATGTGTTGTAACTTGTGTAGTGAGCCAATACGTGGAAACTATGGTGTTAAAACAAATAACCATTTTGTACAACAAAATTACAAAAATCAAAACAAATTTACAATGAAAAAAAACAGCCAGTTGGACGGAAAGGATAGGTAACCTACACAGGATGATGTGAGCCTCAGTCCTCCCTAAGCTTTTTGTTGCGGTACCATCACTTTGTTATCTTTATACCTTTTTAGAGGAGTTTATCCTCCACATTTAACCCATCTGTGCAGAGCACACACATTTACACACACAGGTGAAGTGAGCACACGTGAGCAGTAGGCAGCCTAATATATGGAGAGTCTGGAGTTAGGTGCCTTGCCCAAGGTGGGATCGGTACTTTAACCAGGGACCTTCAATTCTCAAGGCTGGCTCCTTAACCACAAGTCAACGACTGTCCCAATTATCAAGAATCAGCACTTCCTGTGTAGAGTACCCACACTTTCTGTCTGACTGGCTGTTTTACAATGTTGTCTCGACTTTTGTAATTGTTATAAATTTGTTTTTTTGTTGTTGTACATAATGTTAATTTGTTTTGCACTTCTTGGCCATCACAGGAAACTGATAGGATGCCCCTACAAGTAAAAAAAAGTCAAAATAACTCTAGTAAACCTGAGAAAACAACAGCTTTTACAATTAGCTGCCAAGTCAACGTAAAGACAATGTGGTCACTTCAGTCCAACAAAGAGAAACCAGCAATCTTAGATTATTATTTTAGAAAATATTGTTTGTTTTGTATTTTTTGGCCGCACTTCACTTAGCATGGGCCTGCACACCATCCTAACGCAACCAGATATGTAAACCATCTCACTTCTTTACACGCTTTAGGTATTTATAGACCAAGCCCCTCCTGAAAGCCTGCACGGACAAGCTCGTTTGTTTGGTCATCAACTTTTCTGATGTGCATCAACAGCTGCGTGCAGCTCCAAAGGCCCACTCCCTCTCAGAATTCGAAGCCAGTGCCATGTGGCTGTTGTTCTCAGTCCATCAGCACTCTGAGCTTCCAGAGAAGGCGCCCACCAGTCCTTCACAACTACTCGCCTTCCCTTCGACAGAAGGCTGTTGGTTACCACAGAGTGGACCGCTTGTGGTGATTTCCCCTGCAGAAGCTTAAAGAGACAGAAGACAATTAAGGCACCATGCACCGGCGCACGAAAGTCAAAATAACATATGTGCTTCTCCTGGTGGGCATGGTGTGCATGTTCACAGCCGTGGTGAGTGATCACTGGGCTGTGCTGAGCCCACCGGTCAAATCGGTCAACAGTACCTGCGAGGCGGCCCATTTCGGCTTATGGAAGCTCTGCAAGAAGCAGATTTACATCAGTGACCAGGAACGTATGGATAAGGGGTGTGGACCAATCAGCTCTCCAGGAGGTGAGGCCCATTTTTTAGGTACTGATTTGTACTGCAGTGTAACTCAACATAATTTTATCCATTTCCAATTATCCAAACCAATTTTTAAATCAAATGATTAACAACCCAAGGTGTTTGTACTCGGCCTGAGGTTTTGCATGGGTTCATACCGAAAAATGAGAGTCCTGTGATTCTGCAGCACAAACACAGTGTGGCTCAAACAGTGTTAAGTAAGATATTTTCAGGCTGTGTATTTTCTTGCTTCCAAAAAGTAATGCAGTCCCAGACACGTTTGTAATGCAGAGGCATGAAGTTTCATGGAGCCAGATGCTAGTAACAGTTGCAAGGGCTAAGAAATAAATCTTGACAGGTTGGTCTGTAATGGACACCAGTGTCCTCGCATTAACACAATGTGCTTATGCTGATGCAATAAACTCAACAGACTTCATCACATTTATGTTCCGGGACCATTCGGAGGTTACTTGTCCCACAGGTTAACTAAATGAGATGAAGATTCAGGGGTTTGCTCATACCAGGAGACATGATGACCATTATGAAGCTTAAAATCTGAAAGAATATCGTCACACGGTCTGAATTGCGCAGTGTAGCATGAGGACCTCTCCTAAAACCAAGCCAAGTTTCAGTCAGGCTAAGATTAAACTTGTTTGTTAGTCGGAATGAAACCTCAATTAGCTTGCAGCTTGAGTTTCTGTTGGGTAGTAACCTTCAATACAACGGGAAAAAGATTAAAGGCAGGACCTGGGCCAAAACACCATGACTCTTTAGTTTATAATGTTTCCAGAAACCTCAGCTGCACCGGCGCTATGAAAACAATATTTATTTTAATCAGCATGCTACTTCTTTAGATCACAGGTGCTTTATTAAAGCATGTATGCCATAAGCCTTTTTGATAGCGGCTCCTAAGTATGGAATGACTTACCCCTACATATGAGACAGGCCTCTTCACTGTCCATAAAACTAGTACTAAAACTAATTTTAATTCTCTGGCTTTTAACTCAACATGATTGTTCTCTAGTTTCATTGGTGTTTTTATGGGGTTTTTTTTGGTTCAAGCATGAAGTGCTTGAGACCCTATTATTTTTGCTTAGATTTTTCTTCTTAGAGAAAGAGAGTTTAGGCTTAGCGTTGAGTTTGGGTTACGGTTGGGTTAGAGTTTTTAGAGTTTGTGTTGTTGTTAGGATTGGGGTTGGGTTAATGTTAGGGTCGGGTTAGGATTGTGTTCAGGTTGTGTTAGGGTTTGAGTTATGGTTAGTATTTTGTCAGGATTTGGTTAGGGTTAGGATCAGGTTAGGCTTATGTCAGGGTTAGGATTGGGTCAGAGTAAGTGTTGGAATAGGGTTGAGATTAGGGTTAGGGTTAGCATTGGGTTATGGTTGGGTTAGGGTTATAGTTGGGTAAAGGTCAGGGTTATGGTTGGGTTAGGGTTAAGTCAGGGTATGAAATGGGTTAGAGTTGGGTCAGGGTTATGGCTGGGTTAGTGTTATGGCTAGGTTAGGGTTTTTCGTTGTTATTGTGTCAGCAGTTTATGGAATACTCAAACTATTTTGTCTTGTACCAGCAATCATGTCACTGTCAGTATCACGAAAGCTATTTTTTCTCTATTCTGATTATTCGACGTGAGCATCACCTAAAACTGGATTTATGTGCTGCACTTCTGCAACTCGATGACATAAAAGCATTAAGGAGGTGAACAGTGTCCTCAGTGATCTCAGGAGAGAGATTGTAATATTAGACAACGCATTACAGGTTTGCATTCATTTCCTGTTTCAGCTTGACCATGCTCTTATGTGTAGCATGACTCATAGCTCAGACAGTGGGGATGGTGTCATCAAATAGGTACATAAAGAAACAAATGTGAACCCATACCTAAATTTTACAGAAAGCCTTTAAGGAACGGTGTGTATATGTGTAATGCACTCATACAGACACAGCAGTTAGACCTCCACAAACGTATATTATAAATATGCAGACAGGTCATTACTGTGATGCTGTGCTTTATTTATGAACAGCATTAATATCTAAAATGTTAAATGAATGTTAAAAGTAAAAGTTTCCTTCTAATCCTGAATCAGGATAGGTTCATTCATGTTAAAAAGCTTGACTCTGAGCTTTATACACGTTGAACAGGAGACAATACTAATGCAGTGCTTTGTTGTCTGCACTGCAAAAAAAAAAAGAAAACGAAAATACAAATCAAGAAAAAATCTACATGAATCTATTAAAATGATTTGGCAATAGTGAGTAAATTAATCTTGTTGATATTTTTTAAATACATAAGAAAAGTTTCTAAAAACTTGATCATTTATCTTATTAAGAACTCTTTTCAAGTCAAAAACAAGATTTGTTACACTTATTTAAGATGACCTGAATTTTGTTTTTGGCAGTGTGTAAATGAATTTGGCCAGACCACTGTGACTCGGTTGAATCAGATTAGTTCCTATTTTATTAATGGAGTTTATTTTGTTTCTTGATTAGTTTTTTGAATAGAGCCAATAAAAGGAGGTGTGTGCTTTGAATTAAATAATTAATTGGGGATTAAAGAAAAGCTATATTGAGAGACAAAAGGGTAAAATGTAAAAAGAGGTATATTTGGAGAAATCATTAAATGCCAGGGCTATTTGGGAGAGCAGCAATAAAAACGACACGGCCAGGGAAATCCCTAAATTTAGGCTGTGTAAATAGTCAGCTGTCCGGTGAGACTTGGAGGAGAGATAGAGTGCAGTCTCGACAGCTGACTGACATCCACCCCAACGACAAGCAAACATGGGGCCAAGTTAGGATTCTGGACCAGGTTCTGGTCAATTGAAACAGATTCCGACCCGATCAGAGCAGGATTAGGGGCTGGGCTCAGATTTGTGCAGCGTGGAATTAATTGATAGAATTCTTGGCTTCTCACTGATCAGCATTGGACCAATTTAAGTACAGTCTTGTCACATTAAATGACTGATGCTGTGCTAATCTGAGTAAAGAACTGTGCCAACGTTCATCAACTTCTCTGACCGACTCGGTCCGTAACCTCCACAATATCTCATACAGACTCAGTCCATAACCTCCACAATGTCTCAGACCGACTCGGTCCAGAACCTACAGGATCTCTCCCACCGATTTGCTCCGTAACCTCCACAATCTCTTAAACTGACTCGGTCCGTAACCTCCACAATCTCTCAGACCAACTTGCTCTGTAACCTCCACAATCTCTCGTACAGACTCGGTCCGTAACCCCCACGATCTGTTCGACCGACTTGGTCTAGAACCTACAAGACAAGACAATCTTTGGATCTGCCCCCTCTTACCTTCTATCCATCTTTACTAAATACAATCCAACTCGTTCACTGCGCTCTAGTGATGAATGTCACCTGGTGATTCAACCTCTCACTCTCATTCTCATTCATTCTCACTCTGTATCGTTCACCTCTGCTAAATGCTGGAACGATCATCCCAACACTGTCTGAAAAAACATCTTTTATACAAGCGCTTGCTATGGAAGTAAAAAAACAGCCAGGTGGGATAGTGATCAGCCATGAACGAAGGTTGGGTTCTAAATTTTGCATGCTTCATACCAACTTATACCCATCTTACTGACTGACACGTTTACTAAATCTAAACAGTACAAACTATTAACTAACCAGCTTTAAATAATCAGGACATAGTAATCTGAAGTAGGATCAACACTTCATAAAGGCTTAACTGTTCAAAAGATACTTAGACTAAGAAGTCTCGTGGTTAGACCTCGATGTAAAACGCTTTAACGTGAACATAATGATGTGTGTGTTTGATTTGTCACTGGCCTTCAAACGGACCATAATTAAAGATCTTGGATCCGAAAGCAAAGATGTGCTTTAAAGGCTAAAAGCATTTCTTGAATGCTAATGGTGAAGGGCCGTCTTGTTCATGTCGTGGGGCAGCTCACGTTCTGAGAATAACCATGCACGACTATAATGGTTTTATTGCTTACAAACTATGCTTGCACCCACCCAGGATAGGAGACCAGTCGACCCACATGAGCAATGGAACCCCAAATTTAGGGATTGTAAATAGTCAGCTGTCCAGTATAGGATTCAGGAGGGATTTGTGAAACATTCTAATCCTGAACACAGCTTCAGTTCAGTCCGACTGAGCTGGAATTATTGTTCGGACAGTGTAACATTAACAACACCGTGGTTCGGTCTTGATTAGACATTAATGGCTAAGCACCACCTAAGATTCCACATTATTTTAGCTTCTAAAATGTCTACGTGAAAATAAAAATTTAAAAGCATTTAGTTAGTGTAAAAACCAACAAGTTCAAGTAAATTAATAGAAAAGCCAGAGGTTGTGCCGGAAATTTAAAGAGGCTGAAATACAGTGGAATACAATACAATAATCGCTGGTGGAATATAGTGAATAACGACGCTATGAAATGCCAGGTTGATAGACTGCGAATGTTACAGCGCTGGTTCGCCAGATTCAAAAGCTATTTTTCAAATCAATGAAAAGGATGGAACTGTAGTGACTGTGGGGGGCGCTGTCTTTAATAACAACTTTCATAACAACATTCAGCTTTTAGATTTGAGCCAGAAGCAGAAGAGAACACCTGAGGGCAGCAAAGCATGACCTGAGCCCGTCATCAGAACTGGGAATTCTGACTGGTAGGAGGCGGGCCCTTAAACACCTCTCGTCAACTTCTTTACATGTCCATATCATTGGAAAAGCATGCAGTAATGGCGATGCGGTGGCCTTTTATGTGTGCAGCCTTTTTATTTAGAGGGAAGACAGAAGGCCATGGGACAGGAGCGGGACTTTTGGCAGGGTCTATCGGCCGAAGAGCAGCAATTTGAGTGTTAATATTGTCTGTAATATGGCTGGTTTCCTCCATGCCGTTGTGCGAGTCCTGCTTTCCACATCCCATAGTTGTGTTAGTCGCCTGGCACAAAGTGTGTGCTACAAATAACGCAGTGACCGGATGCTTCTTTTTTAATAATTTGTGATCTTTGGGTCATTTGTGCACGGGGGTGCCCCTGAACACTGAATTACTGAACCCACTAAACCACATCCCTTTTTGTCATTTTGCACAATCAGTTCATCTGCCGTAACATTTCAGCTTGTTGTACACCATCTACATCACGTATGACGTATATACAAACTCTGAAGACCGCAGGGAGGGGGCTAAATTAAGGTCTTTTAAGACATATTCCTTGAATTTGGAGGGAGAAAAAAATCTAACCATGGATAATCACAAGTAAGGAACTTAACTTTTGTTGTATTTACATAATTTTAGATTTACATGTACTTAGACAGAGAGCGCTTTGTCCTTTTAACCCATCTGCACAGAAACGCACACTGTGTGAAGTGAGCACACGTGCCCGGAGCCGTGGGCAGCCCCTGTACATGGCGCTCGGTAAGCAATTAAGACGAGGTGCCCGGCACAAGGGCACTTTATCCATACTATGAACTGGGGACCATCAGGTCATCAGGCTGGTACCTTAACCACATGCCTAAAACTGAAACAAATACGGAAATGTGCCAGGGGTCAAGGTAAAAATCTAAAGACTTGATGTTTTCCTGACTTTTCCTCCCAAAAACAGAATCAAGTCAACCACAGAGTTTAAAACCGCAAGTCGACTAGTGAATACCAAAGCAACCACCTTAATAAAAAAGGTAAACGTTTTTACGATTTTATACACACCTCTTACATGACACATCAAAACAAACCTTTTTCTGTGTGCAGCGTATCAGATGAAATGTTCTGTCTGGACGCGATACAGAAATCGCAGCTATTTTGAGATCGGCTCGTTGTGTTTATGTTCGTGCCACTGTGAAAAGCAAAAGGCATGATAGATTAAAATAAACAGATAATTAAAATAAACAAACGGCATGACATATCAGAGGCGAAGCTTGTGCGTTCATATCGTGGTTTTAAGACGGCGTACTCAGAAGTCCCAGCATTCACATCTGCAATTAGCTTGACCTTGCTGCATATTGTTTCTTGTTGCTTTGGGGCTTTTCTTGATATGGAACACTTCAGGAAAAATGTCTTTGGGAAAGGGGGGGGGGGATTGTTTCATTATCGACCCTTTCCTGATTTGAAATGGTATTGAAAGCCCTTTAGGCGTTTGCTGTGGTTCTGGCGAACAAATAAACACCATAAAACACTGGTTCCATGATGAATTAACCAAATAATAGAAAAGTCATTATGTTTTACAGTCTTCTGCAAGTCTGCGGGCTTGAAGATTAGATTTCTCACACACTCGAACAGGCACGTTTGTTTGTTGGAACACACGTTTCAAAATAGAAATTATTTTTGTTATTACATCACGAGAGCAGACGTGTTCAAGTTCAAGTAATTTATTCATATAGCGGTCTTTACTGCAGTGCGTGATGAGCAGTGTTATGAGCCGAAACCCCCAAAGAGCAAGCCAAAGCGACAGAGGCAAGAAAAAACTCCAATATGTTGTTTTTTTTCAAGGAAGAAACCTTGTGAGAACCAAGGCTCAGTGGAGAACTCACTTGAGGGAACAAGTCGGGGAGCACCAACAGTATATGAGTGCCATGCACATGTTAAGAGATCAGGTTACATGATGACTATAAAATGTTGAAGTGATCCACGGGGCTTACGCCTGTACCCAGAGTGGTGGGCAGCCTTTGTACACGGCGCCCTGGAACCAAATTGGGGTTAGGTACCTTTCCCATCCACACTTGCAACTTTAGGTCACAAGGCTGGCTCCTTAACCACAAACCTACAACTGCCTCCATGAAGTGGCCTGAGTATTTTAGTACAGCTTCATACAGATTGCCATGAAGTTGCCTCCCAGACTGCAGTTTTGAAAGCTTTTCAAGTTCATCTTGTGTCTATATAATTAGTAGAACATCTCAGGTTCTGAGGTTGCTGGTACATGCAGCAGAGGATCTTTAATTAATACATTTTGAGAAAAAAGTCCAGGAGCTCATTCTGCCAGCAAAGCGTGAATCTGATCTTTATTTAGTTTTAGTTGTTACACGTTTGTTTAAACCATACACTTGGTTTAGGAGAACGTATTTCGTTTACAGAAATAATTTCAGGGTGATGGATAACATCCACTGGACCAATGTTTCAAACACAAAGATCAGTTTTGCATTACATTTTCCTTTGGATTACAATCTTATGCTGTAAACAAGCCTTAAACAGTGCTGTGGTAACCACACAAAGGGGCAGCGATTCATCAGTAAAAACATTTTATTTATAGCTGCTGCCACACCCAGCAGATGCTGCGACGTAAAGCTGGTATAAACTGATCTATTACAGCACAAAGTCCATGTGGCGCTGCCAGCTATTTAAAACGAGAGTCTGAGAATGCATATGAGAATGTGATCGCTGGAATTCTAAAGGGGAAACTAAGAAAATAACAAACTTTGTAATGATCAATGTCAAGCCCATATTTAATCAGGATTTATAATGTGATTAGCGGAATACCCTACGGTGAAGAACTTGATAATGAGAAAGTTAAGACGCGGTTTTCGAATGAGTGATGGCTTTGGAGTTTATATATACTGCTCAAAAAAATTAAGGGAACACTAAAAGAACACATCCTAGATCTAAATGAATAAAATATTTATTTAAAAGATAAATACAGTTGAAAATCTTTATTTAGTAGACAGTAGAATGCATTGAGAACAAAATAGCATAAAAATTATCAAAATGTAAATTAAAATTATTATCCCATGGAGGTCTGGAAGATACATTATGTTGTTTAAGCGTTCCCTTTATTTTTTTGAGCAGTGTATTTCAAATAAATGTATTATTATGGAGTGAGGTTTGGAGAGATTAAAAAACATGAAATTAATATGTGGAATTAATATAGCGCTTGCTTTCTTATGTGAATTTATCAGTAGGTTTTTCAAGGACACGATAAGGAATGACGGAGCCAAGTTTTAGCTTTGTGTGTACTTGCCAAGACCCTAATCCATCCGAGGTGTTGCATTCGATAGTGATCATGGCTTAGTGGTTAGCATGTTCTCCTCTCAGTGCTGGGGATTCCTGGTTCAATTTCCAATCTGGGTGGAGTTTCCATTTTCTTCTACAATATTTAATTATATAATAAATCGCTAATGAGTTCACATGCCAAACGCCTTATCTGATAGATTATCCTAATGTAATTTCCAGTTATTCGATTTCTATATAAAGTTTTTTTTAAAAAGTTCATTCTAAGTAAATAATATGTTTTTGATTTTTTCCCCCTCACAGAAGTCAACTGCTCCTACTTCAGGCACTTTACTCCTGGACTTGATTCAGAGATCTTTGAAGTTAAAACACAGAGAGGTAAGAGGTTTTGAGGTGAAACCACCAGTGAATTTTCCACCAGCCACCTTATTATGTACAGTTTCGTACGTCTACAATAATAACAGTCTATTATATCACCTCCATTTACTGTATAGATGGACTTTGTAGTTTTACAATTATTCTTACAATTGTTTCTCTACATATATTTGTGTTCTTTAAAAGATAAGGTTTATGGTTCAGTCAATTACTGACCAAAATTACATCATTTGACCCTATAATCTTTATTGTAACTACATATAAACTAAAATTAAGTCTTAAAATATATTAACATGCAGATATAAGAGGAGACGATACTGGTTCTGTATTGAATTTCTCTTATTGCTCTAGGTTAAATAGTCTGGCAGGGGGATGGTGGGAGTTGGTATGGGGGGGGGAGTTGATATATATTACTTATGCTTTACTGAAAGGCGTCGGAGGATCGGTGGATGACGGAACTGAGTCTGGTAGTTAGTGAACTATCCTGTCGCCATAATTACTCATTTTATTATTCTTGCACTGGAAGTCTTACAGCACGCTGCACTCGTTACATCTCATCCGAGCAAATCCTGTAGTGTTTATCATCCAGACATGAATATTCTACATTAGCACACCCACACTCACTTCCTCAGACTGGAGTGGAAGTACAGTATATCACCAAAAGCACCATAGAAACAGCTGAAGAGTCAACCATGACTTGTTGGATGTCCTGTTATGAAACCACGCCCATTAATACGAAGCTTTGCATCAATATCAGGTTAAGAAATTAATGTGGGTGTGGTAGCTCAGTGGTTTGGGTGTTGGGCTGGCAATCTAAAGGTTGTGGGTTCAATGTAATTTACGTAGCTGCATTATTTGCTAAATAATTTTGCTCTTTATTCAAGTCGGCTATCAAATAGTGACACGCAAAAAAGCCTTTTTTCATTTTTGCTCGTCAGCTAAAAGTAAAAAAAAAGGCAGATTTTTATGTTGCAGCAGTGTGCATTGTAACTACAACTGTTCGACTATAAATCAGATTGGCCACGCCATTAGCCGAAGCGAGCCCCTGGCTCCGCCCCCTCCCCTCATTAGTCTGAGCAGCTGTAATGAGCAGATCTGCCGTCATCTTGCTCTCATCTTCTCTCTGATTGACCCCGAGCTCAATATCTGCTTGGGCGGTTTGCGGGCGAACGCGCTGTGAAGCGAACGGCTTGTCTGTCGCTCCTAATCTGATCTCTGATTGCACAGATCTGCCGCACATGAGCCAGTCTGCCTTCTTGCCCTGAAGCCACCCCAGCACATTTCCATATCATCTCACTAATGTGGCGATAGGCTTCACTAAATCAGAGTCCTACTGTTCTGAGGAAAAGCAGAGCAATATTCAGATCTACTCTGAGTGCACTTTAAGTATAACTGCCACAATGGGCTGGAAGTTTACACACAAATTTAATTCCCATTAGACAATAACAGGCAACACCAAATCGGAAGCAATCGGCAAACACAGAGATGTTTGTGGAGAAAATCGACAAATCCAAAATCGGTGATATCCGATGTCAACGAAAACGGAGGATCCACTGTTTTTATTTTTTACAAGCTGTCCGTGACCCAACAAGAATGTGTCCGTGATCCACTTTAAAACTACTTGAGAACACACTATTAATAAAAAAAATATGGTTTGGTTCAATGTAAGCAAAATTATTAATAATCTGGTCTTCTGCGACGTAATCTATCCGTTTTTTAAAGTGAACGCTGATCGCTGAGTAACAGGTTTTTAGTTTCCTCTACAATCAAACACTGATGTCTAGAGGCCAAATTATAGAACACTGTTTACAAAAAAATAAAATATTGTATATCACGCATTAATACCATTGTGAAGTGCTTAGAGGTGTGTGTTATTGTCAATAATGCCAATCAGATTTAAGGAGCAGAACTGCCCATTTTATAATAAAGTGGTTATTTCAGATTTGTTTTCCTCTCTGTGCAGAATACAACATCTCCGCTGCAGCCATATCGGTATTCAGTCTGGCCTTCATGCTTCTGGGAAGCCTGTGTATTCTGTGTGCTTTGGGGAAGGGCAAAGACTACATGAACAAACCTGCAGGCATGTTTTATGCATTCGCTGGTAAGAAACCAAGGGCAGTTTTCAATACCTGAACCTTTTATTCTTATTGATTGAAGTGGGTGAAGCAGGTGCCCCATTTTTAATGACCCCAATGTACCACCCTCACTTATTTTTAACTCATTTATCATGTTACTCTTACTAAGTGATGTGTGTTCGGACTCTCGCTCTGTTTTGGAGTATTTTAGCCCTGTGTAAGAGTACTTAATGAACCCACAGGTCCTGGATGTCAGTTTTTCCATGCGTTTATTTTTTTTATACCTCATTCAGGTCTGTGCGCCATCATTTCGTTGGAAGTGATGAGGCAATCGGTCAAAAGAATGATTGAGAGCAAAGAGACTGACTGGATCGACTACTACTACTCCTGGTCATTTGCTTGTGCCTGCACGGCCTTCGTCCTTCTCTTCCTTGGTGGCGTTTTCCTCGTCGTGTTCTCCATGCCTCACATGCCCAAGAACCCCTGGGAGACCTGCATGGACGCCGAGACTGAGCAGATGGATTAAAGCCAGACATCAGGATTAGATAAAAGTCACAATGCAAACATGTGACTCAGAGAGAGTTAGTGATTCATTTTCAGCAGCGTTTATTGATGGTGTGATGCAATCAAGCAAATGAGTAAACAGGTTCAGTGGACGCGTTTTCGAAAATGCCTCAGGAATGAACGAGTGATGTCGGCTCTTTTACAAACAAAAGGGTCTTTAATTTCTTTTTAATGGGAATTGTATCCTTACAGTCTGTTATTGAAGCTGCTGGGGAAAAAATGTCAGGAAAAATGAAACCAACTGTTATAGATTTAATATTCTAGGATTTGAGTTTCAAAAATTAACACATCTAAAATTTACGTAGTGCCTATAAAGGCTTATTTGTGGAGGACCATGCAAAAAAGAAAGTAACATTTATTTTGTGATGTGGTGACACTGTAATCAAATTTGTTTCAGAATGATCTCGGCAAGAAAAAAAATTAAAAAAAATTTTCACTTTATTTTAATGCAGTAAAGCCGAATACTTGTAGTGGTATGTTTTTTTTAATAAGAAAATAAACTAATAATTTTTGTTACAAGGCAGAACTGAACTGAACCAGCCTGAGACACATGTTTCATGATTAATTAACCATTAAACACTTGATATTTATTTAAATATGGAAGAGACTGCTGTGCAAACTTGTAGTTGTTTTATCTCATGAGGCAGGATGTCACAGCAACAAATGGCTTTTAAAAAAAGTGTTTGGTGTGCTTTTTGTACACAGTGTGATTTCTGTCGTCATTATTATTAAACCTCGTTTTGATCTGTAAGTTCAGTTTTGCTATTTAACTCAGAAGACGTCTGCGATCACATATTTAGAGTGTAAATTATTTTCGGTTTTATTTCATCACCAGAAATGTGTGTGATTAAGTACGTCACTGGACATTCAGCAAAAAATATAATTTACAAAAAAAAAATAAAGACAAAATTTAAAATAAAATCAAACTGAATTATGGTTTGTTGTTTTGCTCCGAAACAAATCTGATGTGGCCCCCTTTAAGTAACCATGAAGAAATTAAGCGACCACTGCAAAATGATAAGTTTCTCTGATTTTACTCTTTTTAGGTATATGTTTCAGTCAAATGAGCATTTTCCTTTTATTCTATAAACTACTGACAATATGGCTCCAAAATTCCAAGCAAAAATTTACTATTTATTTGCAGAAAATGGGATATGGTCAAAATAAGGAAAAAGATACAGTGCTTTCAGACCTCAAATACTGCAAAGAATACTGCAAAGTTCCTATTGCTGTAGAAACAACAATACTAAGGTTTTAAGGACGACTTCAAAAATCAATATTTAATAAACTTGATTTTTAATCCCAGCTTTCATGCACAGTCTCTCACACTGCTTTTGGGTGACCTTATGCCACTCCTGGTGCAAGAATTCCAGTAGTTAGGCTTTGTTTTATGGTTTGTGGCTATCCACCCTCCTTTTGATTACATTCCAGAGGTTTTCAATGGGGTTCAGGTCTGGAAATTGGGCTGGGCATGGCAAAGTCTTGATCTGGTGGTCCTTCATTCACTCATTGATTGACCTAGCTGTGTGGCATGAAGCATAGTCCTGCTGTTGTTTGTAGCTTGTTAGTATTGTTGTTTGTAAATGAATAGGAACATGGTTTCTTTGCATTATTTTTTTTTTCCTTATTTTGAACATTTTTAATTTTCTGCAAATAAAAAAAAATTGGAGACACGTTGTCAGTAGTTTATAGAATAAAAGAACAAAGTTCATTTTACTCAAACATATACCTATAAAGAGTAAAATCAGAGAAACTGATCATTTTGCGGTGATCTCTTAATTTCTTCCAGAGCTGTATAATTGTCTTATAAAATAAGGACCCATGTGTAGGAGACTGTCTAGAATATTACAATTTTGATTCAAATCTTTATTTTATTTTCTGAATTAAATTTTATTTAATTTTTGAAGTGCCACATTAAAATATAGTATTTATATCATTTATATTCATTTGACCTTTTAAATAAGACTTTTTAATGAATTTCATTTCACATAGTTCTAAACATATTTTGAAGATCAGTTACATTTACATTACATTTGGTCATTTAGCAGACGCTTCTCAACTTACAGGTATCTCAGTTAATAGTTGGGGTCAAAGCACAGGGTTACATGCAGCATCCCTGGAGCAATGAGGTTTAAAGGTCTTGTTCAAGGACCCACATTGGTAACTTAAGTGGAGCCTGGATTTAAGCAACCCTTAGATCGCTTGCGCAGCACTCTAACCAGTCAGTTACCACACCCTATGAAATCATTTTCAGTTTAAGTAATAATAAAATGTGTAAAATGTGTTTTTAATTATACTAATTAATTAATTGGTGTTTTTAAGGCCATGTTTACATCTCTCAGTTAATCTTCATTGGCAGAAGTAGTAAAATCCTATAGTTCATTTGTTCTGATCTACGTGTCATATACAGTCTTTTACATTTATTTTATTTAAACAAAAGCAATGCATACCTTACTTTAAATTAAACCCTCGATTAAAATCCATTTTAAAATAATTTTATAATAAACATTAGTGTTTTTTCTTATTATTATGGAAGGTTCATTCAATTTTGGTTTGTACTTTATTTTGTTTTTATATTGTTGCATGTTTGCCATTTAGTTTCTTTTTTCTCTTTTATTTTGTACAAGAACCAGTTTTCTATGGTCTGTTCTAATAATATGCAGTTTCATGCTGAAATGTTTATTATTTTTTTTATTCTACATCTACAAACATCTTTTTTTTAATATACAGAATAACTGCGTATTGCTCTCAAAAACATCACTGCAGCTTTGGCATTGTCTTAAAGTTACACTTTGCATTGGTATTTATTGCTTGTGGGGGTTCGGTTTGTCTCTATGAGCCCAGTGTCCTGCTGCGAACACACTGGACCTGTGTATCAATGTCCAGCTCTGAACAGAATTTTAATATGCCTTCTGCTATGGTCTCTGAATGTCTGGCCAGACATTTTGGAGGGTGTTCAGATCTGGCAGGTGTGAACAAAAAATGGTGTCCACTACCCCTTTGGAGTTTTAAGAGCAGAGAAGCGGTCGTTTTCAAATCAGCAGGACCACCTGCTCCACAGGCTTTCTAGCCTACACAACGTTAACACAACGTTCACATATTCCAACCAGAGGCACGATTTAAACGATGATTAATTTTAGATTTGTCCGTATGTCAGATGAAAAGTTGAGTTTTGATTTGAAAGCCATTTTAAATCAGCACAGACCATTTTTATTTGAGATGTACACGTCCAGTTTGCATCGACAACAGTTCTGTAAATACAATACTAATGTGCTAATTGCTCATGCAATCTCTTTTTCTTATAACTAAATCTTTTATAGCTTTAACAGCCGTGTCAAGAGTTTATTATAGACCAGGTGTGTCCACACATTTCTGGCCTGAGATATACTTTTTTCAGTGGATGGGTCTTCGTGATCTATCCGGATTCATCTTTTTTAAAGCTTTAATGTTTAAATATTTACACACATTATGTTAATATTATTACAATACAAGGCAACCAGCTAAAGAAACACCATTATTCTGATGATCTGCACTGAATGCTGTCAGCCTAGGTGGGAGAAATGATCATCAATGAGGGGGGACCGATATCTGGACTTCAATATTGTCAGAAGGGGGGGGTGGGGGGTAGTGATTGAAAAAATGCTGTCAAATATGTGCCACTTAAATGTACACGTATATGCAATAATTGCTGTTTGACAAATATTCATACGCAACATACAAAAACTTTACTCTTACACTTATAATTAAATGTAAACATAAATGTAACTTACAAGTAATACTCTTTTAAGAAATAACAACAGTAGAGAATAACAACAAGCTGGACCCGTAAGCTAACAGCATGGCATTTAATATTGCTATTCTAATACTCTATTCTGAAGACACTTTAAACTCTAAACTTTGATCTGTTTAAGTCATGTGACAAAATTAACCAATGAAAACTCACTGCCAGTTTCATCGCAAAAATGATGAATGAAAACAAATCACCAGCAGGGAGAAAAAAAACGTCATAAACAGATGGAAGTCTCTACAAAACATGATGTGGAGTATTTCACTATGATCTACCAATGTGCACTATGTGATCGACCATCACATTCCACTTTCTAGTAAATAAAGATTTTCAACTAAAAATTTTATTCTTTGAGATCTAGGATCTGTCATTTTAGTGTTCCCTTAATTTTTTTGAGCAGTGTAGTATAGATTAAGATCTTGGGACAAAGAATCAATAGGGGTCCATATAGCAATCATTTTCATTCAATAAAATAAAGCAAAACTTTTACAAATCCACACAGAGATGTTTCTACATATAGAACGTCATTCGCCTCATGAACCGACGAACTTCTTATTATGAATGAAAGGCATGAGACGCACAGTTAACGCATGCTAATAACTCGTACTCTTTGACACAACAAACAGCTAAACACAAATTAAACCTGGCGTGTCCATCCTGTGTGCATCAAATCTACACTGACATGTTGACGTCTAATCAAAATGGTCTAACTCGACTGACATAATGAATGTTAATGAGATAAAGTTACAAATAAGAAGCTTTATAAGGGCCACTGTGCAGATACTGTAAACTGCTGTTTTAAAATAATGTTGAAAGTTCTTTATACTTTTGTGACTTTCATGCAAACATAACAACGGACCCTCACGGACATAGCACCTATTCTCCCACTTCCCCAGTTCCTACAGGCTGAAACTTGGCATCATGATTACCTTACATGTTTCTAGAAAAACAAGTTCTCGCTGTCCTACATTTGATTATTCGTTCGCAACCACGATCAAACAAAACACCTCGGATGGATTGGTGCTTGGCGAGTACCTACAAAGCTGAAACCTGGCTCCGTTCCTCATCGTGTCCTTGGAAAACCTACTGATAAATTCCAGTAAGACAACAACCGCATGGACACCATAGTCACAACTCACACTATATTCATTCCACATATTCAATTCAGATTTTTAAACGCCACAAACCTCACTCTATAATAATACGTTCATTTTAAATATATAAACTCCAAAGCCATCACTCATTCAAAAACAATTGCATTTCAACTTTCAAGTTGTTAGCAAATTCTTCCCCATAGTGCAGCATGGCTAATCCAGTGGTTTATTATAAAATGACAATAAAAAAAGCCAAATCAAACATTGCTGATGGCAAATATTTAACGAATAGCCCAAATCCCTAAAATCAGCATCCGTTAAGCATTCCAGCAATCAGGCTCACGTGCTTCAGCAATCTCGCTCTCTCCCTCTGGGTATCCTCGCTTCCAATCACATCCATTTACAGTCGGCCTAACGACATGCAGAGAACGCAATCACAGCTATAACAAGGCCCGATGTCTTAAACATCAGAGCAATCGGCAAAGCCAGACTGCGCAGCATAACAATGAGACTGAATGAAGGAATACATAGTCCCCAGGGGAAATGAGTGGCAGGGTTTAAAAGAGAGTGAGAGAGTGTGTGTGTGTGTGTGTGTGTATGATCATATACAGCCACTGATCACGGTTGATTATTACACCTTCTTGTTTAAGTTTTACTTTTATTATAGACTAGAGGATTACACACGTTTCCCTATGATTAAGAACTTTGGCAATGTTGGGAAGTGGAAAGGTCCCTGGTCGGGTCTTGCGTTCGACGTCAGTATGGAATGAACCATCGAATGTATAAATGTAAAGGGTAGTTATCAATAATAAAAAAAAAGAAGAAAACAGTGCCACATAAATTAAACGGAAATGTGGAGTCGCAACGTCGCGCAATGCTTGTTCAGCCTTCTACGGATCCTCCGAACGATTTCCTTCATTTACACATCACGGATTTCACATTTTCTCAATGCAAGTCGAAGTGCAATCAAGATCTCACTGCTTTACTCCTGCCACGTGTTCTGCACTTTAATTACATAATTGTCATCTGTTTGACTATGGGGTCCCCGCGTTTGCTTTCTTACGGGAATTTATCAGTAAGTTTTCCAAGGACACGATAAGGAAAGACAGAGTCAGGTTTCAGCTTTGTAGGTACTCGCCAAGATGCCAATCCATTCGAGGTGTTGTTTCTCTGATGGTGATAGCAAATGGACAATCAAACATAGGAAAGCGAGAACCCATTCGTTTTTTCAAGGACATGGTAGGTAATCACACTGCCGAGTTTCAGTCTTGTAGTACTCGGGAAGACCCCGATGTAACACTGGAGGCGTCTTGCGTTCGATGGCGATATAGAACAAACCATCAAACGTAGAAAGGTGAGAAAGGTTTTTCCAAGGACACAATAGGTTTCAAGTTTTGGCCTTGTTGGTACTCAGGAAGTGGGAGAATTAAGGCCTCTCACTCTGTAGTCCATCTGTTTCCCTACAGTAGGTGTGTCCACACGTTTGTATCCTGAGATTTTTTCCAGTGGACAGGTCATGATGATCTACCAGGATTTAGCTTTTATTAAGCTTTCATGTTTAAATTATTGCAATACAACGCAATCCGGTGAAAAAAAAACACCATCATTCTGATGATCTGCACTGAATGATGTCAGCCAGGTGGGAGGAGTCTGAACAGTAGCGAGTGATGACGATTCTCAAGCAGGCTTCCAAATGATCATCAGTTATAGGGGACCGATTTCTGGACTTAATTTTTTCATGTGGGGAAGAAAAGACTGATTTACATTTTCTTATGTTTGGATAACTTTCTTCAGTCGGCAAGTTGCAAAACAGCCCAGCAGATGCGCTTGAGTTTATCTGAATGTAAGTATGCAGGACTACAATTTGCTCTTCCAAAGCAGATGTGACAACTGTATGTAGCAGGAGATCAGACTCCTCCCCTTCAGCTTTTTCCATGTACGCACCAAACATCTCTGCAGAGGTCTCTCTCGAATCCAACACTCAATTTTGGTCGACACATCCATCACTCAGAGTGGCGGCTTAGTGGTGTAGCATGTTCTCCTCTCAGCGCTCGGGATTCCTGTTTAGAATCCCGATCTGGTTGGAGTTTTCATGGTTTCCCTGTGTCTGCGTGGGTTTCCTCCCACAGTCCAAAAACATGAATTTAAGGTAAATTGATTGCTCTAAATTGCCCCATATAGTATGTGTCTGTGCGTGTGTGCCCAGCGAAAAATTGTCATGTCATGTCCTGAGTGTATCTGCACAGCACCCATAAAGTTTTCACCTAGATGATCCCTACGTGACCCCAGTAAAGGATTAAGTGAAAGATAATGAATAAATGGATCCATCACTTCAGACATGTTTAACATTTTAGAACACATTTTAAACAAGGGGTGATTGTGTGGCTGCGTGCCGGTTGGTGAAGGGTGTGTGTGTGCGTGTGTATAAGTGCTTCAGATACTGTGCTGTAATAAAAGTGTTGATAAGCACAGTTAACCGAGACACTTGCCTGTCCTCCACGTCCCTTATTTCTTGAACCTGTGAAGTGTTCAACGGTAACCTGTGCCATTGGCCAGGTTGGTATTGGACACACCTACTCTACATACTCTGTTCTTTGATGACCAGTACCATGGACAGAGCAGGTATTACTAGGATGGTGGATAATTCTCAGTACTGCAGTGACTCTGACATGGTGGTGGCATGTTTCATCATGTTGTTTACCATACAACAATAGGATTCAAGGAGGCTTTATTGTCATTTTCATCACATGTAGCATGTCATGAAAACAAAATTATGGTCAGGGATAGTCAGGGATGTTTAAAATACAGCATGTGGTTCCCTTAAATAATTAACAAGCTGATTACGTTCCTCTGACTTTTTACCTCCATACATACATATTCAGGTCACGACAGAGTTTTCAGCAATGTTGCTCATTGGAGCATCGGCGCATTTGATGTCAGCGCTGCAGCTACGCTGGCTGAGCTGCAGGGTTCCAGGAGAACAGGCTTTGATATTTCGGAGGCAAAATGTTTGTGACAAAAAGCTCACATCGCCGCAGATTAAAACCATTCTAAAACCACAGAAGAACAAACAAACGATTAATTGGGAAATTTAAATTGAGCTTGATATTATTCTGCATCTTCTAATGCGCACTGATGAACATAAACTTCGACAATAAAACCAAAAGAGTTAAAAGAGTGACTGAGGGAGCACTGACGTGACTGAATTCATCATTCGAAATAATTGTTACATTGAACTGTTTCTCATTGTGTTTAAGGGGTAAATAATTTGCATAAATTAGGTTTAATGGAAAGTTTTTGTTCACCTAGGGGGTTGGGGTGAGAGGGGGGGGGGGGCCAAAAGGG